>VMDR010003451.1:0-16400 GCA_007922815.1 Macrotus californicus
TGGAATATCTCATTTCCAAATCCAGAGAAATGGCTGAACAAGAATGTTCTGTTTATATTTGAGTTTAGAGACTGTTCTGATATTTACTGCTCCTTGCCAGGCTGCTCAATACAAAAATGTAGGCTTCACTTCTATTCTGTCATGTTCTATAATAACACCACAGAACATATCAATCATGGACTAGAATGAAGCAGGGTTATTGATTGTAACGAAGGAGAGAGAGAGAGAGAGAGAAAGATTAATTATCTATGTTTAAGAGGTCCTATCTTTATAAACTTCATAAATTATAGAAATCAAAATGTCCTTAAAAAGCATTTCCAGAATGGATCCTCAAATAGCCTTAAAAAGACAAATATCTTAAATTAATATTCTATTTTTATTAGAGACAGTCATACTAAGAAAGACTAAATCTGTGTTTATTGAATAGTTCTCAAAAAATGGAAACATGAGTTATTCCGAAATCTTTAAGAAAAAGTACATAGTGAGCCTTAAAACAACACACTCACTCTGATTAGAATAGCTTCCACACGGTTGTTTTGTCAACATCCTGCTTGACCTTCTGCATTGAGGGAGGAGCCTGGGGCCCGGGACCTGGCAATGGCCAGTGGGTACCTGGCATCTGGCGAGAACAGTAGGACGAATGAGCTGCCCCATATATGTGAAAGTGGAAGTTTGAAGCACTATAGCATTTTTAGAGTCTGGTTTTTGTTTTCTGTTTTTTTGAGTTTGCCACTTCATGACAAGATGGCAATTGGGGAAGAAAATCAGGTGCTTTGTGTGCAGTATTCACACCTAGACAGCACGGCCACCTGTACCTTAAGACCAAGTGAAGTCCTCAGCTGTCCACTGTGCCTTGATGTCTCTTTAGAGAATATTTAGAATTCTAAGGCAAAGAATCTTCTCAGAGGCTCCTGATGCCATGGTAAATAGACCTCATCACCCCAAAGACAAGTAAGCCTCTGCCAAAGGGCTATGCGCCCCCACTTCCATCCCCTGACAGGTCCTGGAGGGGCCCTTTCACTGAGAATGGCTGCCCTGGAGGATCCTGTGGTTGTCAGAAGAGACCAAAAGGAAAGCAAGAGTTTCAAGGGTCTGGCATGGGTTCCGATCTCCTTCCCCAGTTCCAGAATTCTTTTAGAGAGTCAGCTTCTGAAAACCCAGACTCTCTCCTTGCTCTACACATGGATTTAGCTCCCAGATTCCCCCCTTACTCCGCAAGTGGTAGTGAAAAACATCTTATAATCCCCTCTCTTCTTTGCCAGTGCCCTTGTCAAGCCTATTTCTAGAATATTTCGGCATTCCTTTGGAATTCACTACATATTTCAGAATAATATACAATAACATTTGGTGATTTAAATTTCTCTGCCTCCTTAAGACACAAAGATGAAATAAAGATAGAAATCCGCCCATCACAGCTGGTAAAACCCGACTAAAAAAGAGGTTTGCTTGTGTTTTAATGGCAAGAATGCACGGAGTCACATGCTTTCAAACCAATTAGCAGGACAGATGAGCTAACAAGTCACATTCCATTTATAGGGTGGGGGAAGGGGAGAAGTCAAATCTGTGTTTTTAAGTGTTTCTGAGAAATGAAGACCTCCAGGGCAGAGAGAAGGCGGATCAGGAAATAGTTATGCAAATCACATGCCTATAAAATTACTAAAATTTTGATCAGGAACATTAACAATTGCTCCAGCATTCACAAGGACCAAACAGGAGTGAGTAAGGCCGGGCATGTTTTGGAAAGGATTACAAGAGTGTTTACTTGCATGGTTTGTTGAGCAGTCAATGAAGTCCATGGCTGTTTTGGACTTCAGCTGCCCAAGCAATCCAGGTATGACAAACGCAGTCATACGTTCCACTCTCATTAGTGACTCTTGGAGATCTCAATGATTTTGACAAAGAGCCAAGTGACTACACCGCATATAAAGCCTGTTTCATTTGTTTTTCTTCAACCTCTTTCTAACAACACAACTGCTCAGCCTTCCACACAAGGTAGAAGGGGACCTGGATTGTGTGAGCGCAGGGCGTGTTGGAAATGCTAGACTGAGGTTAGTAGGGACCGTGGTTCAAGCAGCGTCAGGATATGGCTTGGGCTAAAGCAAACTTGGACCCTCGAAGCGGCCGTGGCATCCAGAGCGGCGAGAAGTGATGACGACTCGGGGCTGTGTGGTCTTGGAGGCATTTGAGACTCAGGGTATTTGAGTTTGGCCCTCATTTCGGCTCACAGTTCTGAACTCATCTTTTTAATGCTTTTATTTGAGGGAAAAAATTACACTTAAAATGGAACTGACCATTATAGAAAATGATATACCTTTTTTTTTATTAAAAACAACTTTTAAATTCATTACTTAAGTTAGCATGCTCTACAAGATGAAGCTGTGCTTGACTGTGGCCCTGTGCGTTCGCATCTCACATAATACAGCGGCTTCTCAAAACACTGCTCTCGGGTGTGAAAGGCTGTTGATAGAAAAACAGAATAAAAGTAAACTTGAGTATCCTTAAATCTATATGTAATTAATGCTTTGTGAATTTATGGAAAGACTCAACCAGTTAACAGATGTTGAGCACCAGCAGCTACAGTTTTCTGGTACCTCTCTGTCAGCTGTGGAAGAGGGAGTATATGGAATACAACTGTGGGTTGAAAATAAAATTTTCAGGAGCTCATTTATGAATTTTTAAAGTAAAAATGCTGTCTTTAAGTTAAAGCCAAAATGAGGGCTGAGAGCTTCTGTTTTTCTTTTTTTTTTCCCCCCAAGTATTTGAAAACTGAAATTCTGCAGGAGATTATCTGTGAAATGCCTTTCTTTTATTACACCCATAAATTTCAAGAGTGGCTTTGATCAAGCCTTCTGCCATTCTTGGTTTCTAATCTTTTATTCATACGTTAATAACTTTAAAAACACTCATCCTATTTTTGTTGTAGTGAAAGAGGAAGTTTCTAAATAGTCAAAGGGAAAACACTGAAAATAGAACACAGTAAATGATAACTAAATTAGGGTAGGTTGTTTTTTTTTTCCAGAAAGAGCAATGCTCCATGCTGAAACTTGCCAGAGTATTTTAAGATTATTGTCTATATAGAAAATTTTCCAGAGAATTGACATCCTCAGAGGAAAGGCATTACAGAAATGCAAAGTATGATCAGTAATGCACACTATACATAGAACAGTGTTTGTCTGTCCCTAATACCTCAGTCAGCGGAGTTTCGTTTTCTGGCTCGTGTTTAGTGTTTAAAATACACACACACACTCACACACAACTTGCAAATCAAATGTGTTAACGCTCTGCGGACTTCCTCTAGACACTGACCCTGGGGGTCAAACTCTTAGGAAAATGATGCCTGGTTTTCCATTCTCCTAATTTCAATCCCCACCAACAAGCGAGTCCTTTTCTCTCAGTGGGAGCTCACAAAGAATTTCTCGAGAGAATATGTAGCTGCGTTGGCAACAAAATCCTCTCTGCAAAATGAGAAGAGAGAGTTGTTAACTGATGAGTCAATCCAGTTTTTATAGCAGTTTATCTTCGTGGTATTTCCAAGAGCATAAATGTTATAAAAAAAAATAGAGACGGTCATGACAGGAAGAACACAGTTGAAAAAAACAGGAACATTTAAGCCAAAAGCAATTTACTTTGCCAGTAACTGGTTACATTTCCTTTGTTTTATTATTATTATTGCAAGAGTTGGGGTTGAGATGAAAGTTTCCCACACCTGCACTGACACATAACTTGTCAGAACCCATTGTGAAGGAAGTACATAAATAAAGGAATGCCTGTGACTCTGAGTTCTAGACTCTAAGGAAAAAAAAAAACCCAACTTATGTTGCTATATTGTCTTTAAAAAAGAGACTATAATTCTTTAACATGTGAAGGAGTTCAAAAAGGGAAATAACAAAACAAAACAAAACAGAAGGGTTAGACGTCAAAGCAGCCTGGTGCACTGGTGGTCGCTGGTTCTCCTGGGATTAACACTTTTGGGAATGGCAGTGACGGCTCACAGGTGAATACTTGCTAATTTCACGGCACTGAGTAAGAGGAACAGATGGGCTTCAGAGAGGGAAGTGTTTTTGTAAACCACAGAGATCTTCCACTGATTAGGTGGAAGAGTCGGTGGCCCACTGCAGGGGGGTACTGTGCATGGCTCTCCAAGTCTTATTGGAACTCTGTGGCTTTAGCGGAAGCCTGTCACCTGTTGCTGAGTCAGGACCAGTGGGGACCCTGCTTGCTGTCAGTCTGTAGGGTGCTGTTTGCTGCCTGAGATGGGCTGCTGCACCCTTATGCTAGGTGGCATTCGGGAGTGTTTTCCATTTGGGGAGAGCTCCCTGGAGACTGCCAGCCCAAGGTAATCATATAAATACCTCATTATGGGACAGAGTGAGTGTGTGTGTGTGTATGTGTGTGTCTATTAGAGAGAAGTTACCTAAAGCAGAGGCTCTGGATAAAGTCCAGTGGCTGGGCTGGAATCTTTCTGCTACCTGTAATCCATTGTATGAGCTAAGACAAGTAATTTCACCTGTATCTCAGTTTCCTGTTCTGTAAAATGGGATTAATAATCGCAGCTTCCGGTTGGCATGTTGTGAGTTTTAAATGAGTTCTTGTACGCAAAGGGCTGGCTGGCACAGAGAAAGTGCTCAGTAAGTAGCAGTTCTTATTATTCTCCATGTATGATATTAAAAACATGCATGCAAAGAGCATTGATTAAACTCTATGAGCAAGCCAGGCCAGGGCTGATGAGTGGATTATATACACATGGAAAAGCAACTGTGCGTTTATTGCTCCACATTCTTTTTTTTCTTTTTTTTTTTTTAAGTAGAACTGACCTTTGGTAAGTGTACTACTACTGGCTTCCCAGAATGGCTTTGCTGGTAGAAATCAGTCTCATCGAAAGCACTGGAGCTGGTTTAAATCTGAAGTCTAGGACGAAGGTTGTCAGTAGGCAGGTACACAGTCCTTAGCTGTGAGGGGGGAGGGCAGGCTCAGGTTGGCCCAGGAAAACTGGACCAGGTGGAGCTGTTTTCTTATGTAAAAGAATAAAAGGCTGGAGCCTCCACCTGACCCCTGACCACGATCACACCATAAAGCATTTAATTTTACTCACCTAATTAGCAAATGATTTGTTTTCTTGACCTTGTAGGAAAAAAGCATAGCCTGGGGGCCAGAAATTTTGCTCTTCCCAAAAAAGCCAGCTTCCACTCTGGCTGGTGTGGCTCAGTGGACTGAGTGCCAACCTGCGAACCAAAGGGTCGCCAGTTTGATTCCCAGTCAGGACACATGCCTGGGTTGCAGGTCAAGTCCCCAGTGAGGGGCACTCGAGAGGCAACCACACATTGATGTTTCTCTCCCTTTCTCCCTCCCTTCCCCTCTCTCTAAAAATGAAAAAAAAAAAATTTTTTTTAAAAAGCCAGCTTCCCAGTCTCAAAGAATCATCTGAGTTCTGTGGAACCAAAAGGTCTCGAATTTTGTTATAAGACCTCCCACCCAGTCCCTCATGGTCCACCTCCGCCCTGCCCCCCTCAAGACTCTGACCATCTGCTCCTCAGGGCATTTGCTCAATACATGTGAGATGAGACTATGGCCCCAGTGAGATGCCAGACACAATGGCTTAACGAAGTAATCAGGAACCAAAGGCTGCAGGTTTCCTGTCTCCATTCCCACAGCAAACTCAAGTCACTGGTTTATGCTCCCAAAGCTCAAGAGTAAGTAGTGAAGGTAAAAGCAATTTTATAGGTGCCCACTGTGAAAAGTGGGCAGGTCCAGCTTGTGAAGACACAAAGGAGAGATATATGGGCATATTTAGTCCCGTGTTCACTCAACAAATTCACATTGCACAGTGCTGCCTCCTAGGTGTGAGTGGGGACAGATGAGAAATGAATCCAGCGTGGTCCTGTCCTTACGGACTCTCCTATAGGATAATAACCAGCCATAAAACACAGCTCAAATGCAAAGAACAGTGATGTCCTGCATAAGAGAAGGTCAGAAATGGAGTTCAGAGGGCAGAGAAAATTGAGTTTGAGACTTAAGTGATTGGTGGGATTCAGCTAACATACCTGAAACATCAGTGGGCTTGCCTTACTAGGAACAAGAGGCTTTTTTCTCTTGATCAGATCTCACGTAGAGTTGAAGTTTGTGTGACCAGAACATTAGATGCTAGTGTGTTCTAAATTTGTCATTCTCAGAATCTTCTGAGCAAGGACATGTGCTTCTCTGGGTTCTGAAAACAGCTCAAAGAATGGGGGAAACACGCCCGATTTGGAGATGACTTGCTGTCGGTTCCTGGAACCATTGTCTTTACTTAAAACAGCCTGTTCAATGCCAGTTCTCTCCGTCTGAAAGGCCTTTGGGATTAGAAAGCTTTTCTGGAAATAAATGGCTTTTAGGTTCAAATGCTTTTTGCCAAAATGTCAGGAAGGAAAGATCGTAGTAACAAGTCTTAGAACCAAGGTGGTGGTGTTTTGTTCCTCTCAGTTAAATGCCTCAGACCTACCCCAAGTTTGTCTGTCTGCTTTCTGCTCAGCTATTATTTTGATAAGGGAACATGAAAGTACATCCTTCCCCAGTGATCACTCAAGTCTTAGCACTTGGGTCACTTGTGGAAACACTTCTGTGCTACCCCATGTGTTCCGACCAAGAGTCCCCACCCTGGCTCCAGGCTGAGGATTGTGTCAGTCATGGAAGCTGGCATCCTGCTCTGACAGGGGAGCAGGAGGTCAGGATCCACAAAACAGGCCAGATGAAGTCACCAGCCCTGTGTAGGGAGGTGGAGAGAGCAGAGCCCTCTTTGCCAGTCTGGCAACTCCAGTGAAGTCCTCCGAGCTGATCCCACACACTCGGTGCTAGTCACCGCTGTGTGTTTACATGAGTAATGAGGCTGCGGGGGGAGGGGGGTTGTAAGCGGAGCGCGGAGGCTCACAGCTCTCATTCGGAGGGAAGCTGACATCCACACCAAGTCCAGGCCAGACTTCCAGGGACGTGGCCGAGGAGCCGCCAGTCACATGCTGTAGCTTTAGGAGCACAGACAGCGTCAGGCAGATGTTTGTCGACTGGAATGGGTAATCGCTACTTTCTCTTTGCTTGATTTGGGTTTGTGAGCTTGTTTACCTTCCATAATTCCAGGCTGGCTTTGGGGGTGGGGGGGGGAGGGATGGACTTTCAGAGAAACATTTGGGGGTAATGAGAGAAGGGAGAGGGGATTTGGGAAGGAGGTGTCTGAGCTGGAGCCCCCAAGGCACTTTTTAAACTTTTGCCTGATTGTAAAGGCAGCTCTGTTTACTGAGCTCTAGGAACAACCAACTGTTATCCACAGTAGAAAATCAAATTAGGGGGATTAACTGTGTTTGTAAAATGAGCACAATATAAAATGCCCTAAAAACCCCTGGTTAACTGGGCAACACGAGTAAGATTAAGGACAATCAGGAGGGTTCGAGGTGTCCAGATTTGGCATGGCCACAGTCAGAAAAGGTGGGGGTACCTGGAAAGGTCTGAAAGGGATCGCTTGGGGTATAATTCATGGGTTTGGAATTCTTCAAGGACTAGTCAGTTAGTTGGTTTGTTTTGCTTTTGTTCAACTTGCGTGACTGATGAAGTTAAATGTGAAAGCTGATGCCGCACAGCCCAGCCGTAGCACTCCGTAAACAGCAGCTTTTTTTTTCCCCTTCTGCTTTCTGTATGGGTCTTACAGGGATTCAGACCCAACATCAAGGTCGAGACATAACTTTGATTTGCATCTTGTCTGTAGCTTTTAGAAAGTATGAGCTCCACAGAATCTGGCTGACCCCAGTGTGATCTTTGGAAGTTATTTTAAATAACCCTCAAGATGGTCATTAAAAAATATATTGAAAAAGGAAAAGAGAACATGCTGATTTAAATGTATCTGCCAGATTTGTTCAGATTTGAAACATGCTCATCGCAATATTATTAGGAAATGTATGTAATAGTGTTTTTCAGATTGTTATTGTGAACGCCTCTCTCTATAGCTCTCTCTCTCTCTCTCTCTCTCTCTCTCTCTCTACTTATTTGTATAATTTGAGGAAATGCTCATGCCTCCAATTTGGGAGAGAGATGTTTTCAAACATTGCATTACTATGATACCATAATGGGCTGGCATATTACTTAGGTTTCCGAAAACAAGATACAAAGCAAAACAGAATAACCCCGGAGCCTGGCTCAGGGCTGTCTTCAGCCCAACCTGTTTCTTTTCTAACAATGCTTTCTCCTTTCATCATCCTTCAGAGCTAAGGGCTTCATTTTATTTCAATTAATTAGACATGTTTAATATCAGATCAGCTTTGGGAAAGAAGTACGGAAGCATTATGGTCCTCCAAGATGCAACCCTTCAGAGAGAGAAGCATAACATCAGGGCTGGCCACCACAGATGTGCACATTTCTCTGCACACGTAGTAGGGACCACTGTAGTAAGATTCTCGATGTGTAATAAAGAAACCCATGCCAATGACCGTGTATATCAATTGTTCTCTCCATTTGTTTTCAGCGCCAAATCTTAAAGGCAGACCACGCAAAAAGAAACCGTGCCCACAGAGAAGAGATTCATTCAGTGCTGTTAAAGATTCCAACAACAATTCTGACGGCAAAGCCATCGCAAAGGTAGCGTTCTTTCGCGGCATCTTCTTATTTTTCCTTTATCTCTTTATCTTCCTGCTCTTGTTTCTCAGTGGCAGTTTGCAATTCCAAATCTGACTTTGGTATTCACAACTTTCTGCTGTGTCTATTCCCGACACCTCCCCTGCCCTGGGTGGCAGAGTGGGTGGGTAGGGAGGGGGTAGGCATTTTGATTAGTCAACAGAAAGACTTCCCACCTCCCAGTCTGGCCTGTTGGGTAAAGGACAGATGATTAAGCGCCCACGTCACTGAGGCTGAGATTTCATAGTAGGTGACACAATGACATGGTTTACTCTGCCTGCATCAAAAATAGACCAGCTGCACTGTCCTCCTTCTGAATGTGCTCAGCTAAATATGTTTCCAAGATTGACAGAAGACGGAGTTAGAAATGGCTGGAATTAATTGTTTTAGTTATTTTTTTCAAAATCACCTCTAATTTATCTTAATGTGAAATTAAAGACATGTAGCAAAATATCTACATGTATCCATATACCTATGTATACATTTATATGTTTTTAAAGATCTCTCTTAAGGCAGAGTAAAGACCCAAATTCTAGGCTAATTTTTGAGGACCCAGGCCCATTTTGCCTACACATTCTTTGGAATCTTGAAGTTGTGCGCCTGAAGTATTTAGCACCGTGAAGTGTGAAGTGTCACTTCGTATTTTTAGACTTATCTCTTTTCTTTTGTGAGCCGGGATCAGATTTCCATGGTTCCGTTTATGGGGTGTCTGCGTCTAGGTGTTACTTCTGTGCCAAAGGCAGTGATAGCCCCTTTGGGGCCTGATTTGAAGACCAGATATCAGCTGATACCACATTTCCAGATCCAAGGACTAAACTTATGAAGGTGGCAACATCTTGATTATTGGTGAATTTGGAAGATTCTGATGTAGGAAAACGTCGACTCGGTTCTGTGTGGAAAATCTCCTATTTTTCTGCCATGTGCTCCACTTCTCCTCCCAGTGGAATGAAGCAAACCCTAAATGTCCACGTTCTGTAAATCTGATCTTCATCGGGAATTTCTGAGGACGTTTTGGTTAGCATTTCTTCATCCTTCCAAGATTGCCAAGGGATAAAAGGAGATCAACCAGGAGAAATGTGTACTTTCTGGCTTAAGAAAAAAATCTCTTTCCCTAAAGTTATTTTTCTTCTGTTCATTTAACCATCTGCAAGTTGAGTCCACCTGAATACCAAGTATGACCCTTTTTTTAGTAATTTGGACATCTCGGCCTAGAGCTACCTATCTAGGGCTTCGACTTCCTCGATCTTGAAGGATGTCAGCAGGAACAGTTTATTATGCCCTGTGATGTGGTTTGCAAGATACTAAAGGATGGAGCAAGAAGGTTTTAGGACTGTAACCTTCAGCAGAGTGTGTACTGCCGATGTCTTGTGTTGGCTCCCTGCCCCATACTTCTGAGATGACATCATGTGTTTATCCAGCATTTCCTGTACCTGAGCCCAGCAGAATGAAGCTCCTTCCCATGTCACATGGAGTCACTACCAACGCATGCCTCTGGGAGTTTCATCAAACTTATACAACTGACCCGAAAGCACACACACCCCTCCGATATCTCTCTCTGTGGAAGGCAGCTCAGGACTCACATTAAGATCCACAAAACTAAAGAGAGTAGGAGCCTGTTCTATGTCTGATGGTCTCTGACTTATCCTTCTTAGGAGGGACAGGCTTCGAGCCTGTGTTTTCAATGTGACCATTTCTGTGCCACCCCCCCACTGGTGCAGCCATTCAGTATTTTTACCTGGAGGAGGATTACCCTTCCATCGCTGATTTCAATGGTGAATGTATGGATGTTCTGCTGCAGCCAGCTCCCAGGGATCAATCTAAACATCCAGCTCTTCTTGGAGTTTTGGATTACAGTCCTGCTGTTGCGGTGGATCAGGCAAGACCACATGTTGTAGAAGGGAGAGACAGATGGGTGTGAAGAATGGTGGGCTTCTCTTTTGGCACCAACAGACCAATGTAAAATCCCTGCAGAATAAACAAGCCACATCTGGGGTCAGGACAACCATTAAAAAGGCATTTATGTCATAAAGTGGTCTTTTCTCATGAAATGCTACAGTAGAGATTACAAACCAGTGACCCTCTGATCATTTGCTGATCTGGGAACAACGTTTCCGGTGACAGCTAGTTGGGCTTTGTGACCAAGGGCTGTGTGACTTTTTTCTCAAAAGTCTGTCAAACAGACCATTTCTAACTATGGATAAGTACCAACTTTCTGCAGCAACACAAAATGAAGCTTTTAATGTGATAACCCACTGGACTTCTGTGCGTGACTAGAAAAGCAAATCAAGTTATTTACCTGTCACCATCAAAAGGTTACACTCTCTCAACGCAATCATGAGAGCTAGGTTTACAAGACTGAGAATTTCATGGTTTTCCAAAGACAGCAAAAGTCACTTGGGAAAAGTCTACCAGTTCTCTAAAGACGTCATTAAGGTGTCCAACCCAAATCCTGCTGTTTCCCTTGGGACCATCTTCTAGCAACAGATCTGGGGCCCAACCCTGTTCATATGGTAATCTGTACAAGAGAAATCTCAGCCTCAGTCTCTAATGAAAGGCCTCCCCTGACAGAAGGCAAATGACTTTTCACATCCTGAAAGCACTTTCCAAAGGCCAGAAGTGTGTAACAGGTGGTTTGTATTCTGAAAGGAACGTACAAAGGAAGACATGGCATGCAATATCTTCTTTCACTTAAATGACCCACATACTTTCAGTATTTTACAAATATGATCCTCTCATTATTTTCAATATTTTTGCGTCCCATTCATTTCCCAGAATTACCCCCCATGGTTTATCCTTCCTGGTTTCCTGAGGAAGAAGTTGAGGGTCTCCTAGCAAGTTAGTGACTAAACTGAAATTAGCGTCTTCCCTGTTGGTTCAGCACATCTTGCTGCCCTGGTTGAGAGCTGGATTAATTATAACTCAATCCAGTGAAAAAATGTGGTTAATACCAAATAGGCGGTGGCTCATTGAAAACATTAAATGTGGATTCTTTAATTAGCACTTCCTCAATCACTTTGGAAACCCCAAAGCTCTTAGTGAACTCAACAAGTCTAAGACGTACAAATCGGCGAAAATATTCAAAAGATCTAGTAACTAACTGTTACCATCAAAAGGGTGGGTGTTCTTAAGGTCAACACAAAGACTAGTTCCCACTCAATATTTCAGTAGATTAAAATGCTGAGCATGTTTGGGTAAATGTGAAAAAATATAGAAAGGAATTTGACTTGTTTCTACCCAGAAACAGAATAATACCCTAAAGCGCTCACTTAAATTAACTGAAGAAATGCCTGGAGCAAGGCTGAGAAAGGAGGCCACTGCTCACTTCTTAGGAAGCCCCTGGTTCCCTGGGAGAAAGCTGCTGGGAAGCCCACTGAGGTTCAGGATGGAGTTCAGTAGGTGGCAGTCTGGCTTCACCTGGAGCCTTTTCTGTGAAGCAGGGAGTCTGGATGACACAAGGCCTGACTGGGCATCCCTCCCCACCCCACCCCCAAGCTTTCCTTCTGTTTCTGGGTGTTTCTGCACAGGTGAAGCAGAAGGTTAGGCAGCTTTCTAAACGCTGAGGGAAAAACCTCATACCCCTTAACAATGGCGTTTCTGACCTAATAATACAGATAATTGGCCCATTATCGCTACAGATTCAAGACTCAGCCTGTTTCATATGCAGACCTTTCATCTACTCTTGTTGGTACATGATTGGGGTTTAGAGTGAGGGAGACCTCTAAAACCAGAGTTCTGCCCCGCTCTAGCCGATACGTAACCTCGCTGGGCTTCGGTCTCCTGTCTGTGCAATGGGGTAAATGCCAGCCTTTTGTGATTCTTCGGTACAGTAGGCAGTCTATATGAAGCCCACAGCACTGTCTCTGGCTCATTGCAGGTGCTCTGTTGATGCTGGTTTCCTTCCATTTGCTCTAAAGACAGTGGAAGAAACAGCACTTTTATACTTTGAAAAGTACCTACTTTCATCTTTTACTTCTCATTTGAAAAATCACCTTTCTAGGCTGTAGGTTTTATAAAAACCTGGTCATTATGATGAGCTTTTTTATTGGAAGTATGTTTTGACTACTCCTATTTGTATAAGAGTGTCACTAAAGTATAGTGTTTAAAACCACAAGCGTAGAGTTGAGACTACCTGGGTTCAAATCCCAAACTTGCCACTTAATAACTTGGACATGACCTTGTGATCCATGTGCACGTTGCTCATCTTCTCAGTACCTCAGTTTCCCCTAAGAGGAGAATAACGTGCCTCCTTACAGTTGTGGTCATGAAGTGAGATACTACCTAAAACATGCTTAGAACAGAGCCTGGCTACACAGTAAGCATTCACAAAAAGGCTGGAACCAATACAGATTAAAACTGGAGTAATTTTATGATTTTGAAAAGCTATGAAATTATAGATGTCCCCATAACTTTAGACTTAACCATCTAAAATTTGGCAGTGAAAAATGATGACCACAGAAAGCTTCACAGGATGTTCGCCTCAATATACAATGTTTCAATGTACCAAAGTTTGAAAATACTGTAAGTAAAAATTCTGCATGGAAAAATGTTTTAATACCATTTCCACAGTCTCTGAAAAATTAAAATCTTATCTAGAAGCCCAGTTGAATGACTAGTGCAGGAAGTTTTATTTTTAGCAGGACCAATCTGAAGATACTAAACTGGCATGTTCACTTGAGAGACTAAGCAATAAAGAAAACCTTTTAAAAGGATACACTTCCCTTTAATAAATAAGCATAGCCTTTTATGTTCTTAGTGCTTGGGAAGGAGAAGCTGAAAGGAAAGAAAATGAGAGGTCAAAAATCTGAAATGGAAAACGTGGTTGAGTATGTGGGACATTTTTATTCATACCATTTCCCCAGCACTTGCCCTGTTCTCTTCGATGTTAGAGATGGAGATGTAAAGAATATTGGAATGTACACATTCCCCACGGGCACACTTGAACTCAAAGTTTGACCCTTTGTACTTCCCCCTTTTACAATTAAAATAGCTCAGCAACTTAGCGTTATATTTAACAGCCATCAAAGGCCTCTTGTAGAACATGGCAGTGAGGAGGGAACGTTAGGTTAGCCGTCCGGTATGCCAAGTTCCATATTCGCCTGGAGTGTGGTAGGAAGCACATCTGGAGCATTAACCACCATTTATTTTTTAATTATGCTTTTCACTTACTCTTCTTGGGTTTTTAGCTGACCTCTACTCTTTCCTTTGTGGCAAATTCACATTTCCTATTATAGTCTCAGGGCTGATGGAAAAGCAAGAAGCACTCATGAAAGACTGGGATCTTTTGTTTCTCAACAAGGGTAGATCTGGCTCCACCCTCAGGTGAGCCAGCGGAGACCTTGCTGGTGCTCCTGATGCCAGCATATGCTGGCAGCCACGCGTGTTTTCAGGTTGCTGGAAAGAATAGCAACAAAATAAGTTTCCTACGAAGAGGTCGACTCGTCTTTCATTTTGCTACAAAGTGTGAAATGTAGGACTGTTTCTTAAGGTGGGGATTGTTCAATGAATAGATCTGCCCCTTAGGAAAAGTATGTAAAGAGGCAGGAGAACGGCCCCACCAGATGCAAACACTGTTTCTGGTTTGGCAAAACATGGCCCACTGGGCACCTGTTTCTATAAATAAAGTTTGATTGGGACACAGCCATACCCATTTGTTTACAAATTGTCTCTGACCGCTTTCACACTCCATTTGAGTAGTTGCTCCAGAGACTATGATGGTCCAAAAGCCTACAGTATTTACTGTCTGGCCCTGGACAGAAATTTACCATCCCCTGGTCTAAGACAATTCATATTCAGTGACGCCTCTAAAAAGTGACTGCTGAGCAGAGGCAATTTATTGGTTCTCCCTTCCCACTCAGCAAAACGTGTCACTAGCTATGTCTTTGTGAATGGTCTGGGGCTGGGCTTGATTTAATGCGGCACTTTCACCCCCTTTTCCAGGTGAAATGTGAGGCCAGGTCTGCCTTGACCAAACCGAAGAATAACCAGAATAACTGTAAAAAAGTCTCAAATGAAGAAAAGCCAAAGGTTGCCATTGGCGAAGAGTGCCGGGCAGACGAGCAAGCCTTCCTGGTGGCACTCTATAAATACATGAAAGAAAGGAAGACGCCCATAGAACGAATACCCTATTTAGGTTTTAAACAGAGTAAGTACACTTGTTTTCATTTTTGAAATATTAAAATTGCTCAGCTTCTCTGAATGGGAAAAAAAACATATTTTGGATGCAGGATTATGTTGAAATCCTAATCTGGGGATGATGATGCTTTTCTGTTTATACTAAATCTACAAATCATCCAAGCCAGGAATTTTTTTCCCTTCCTCTTTCCGCTACATTGTTCCCTTCTGGGGCAGTTGCAGTGAGATATTTATAGGCTTGAATCCACTGATTATGACTGGAAATAGACATGTTGAAAGTTTCTCATTTTCTGTTTTGTCAATCTTGAGTGTTTGCAACGCCTTTCTTCTGAGATAATAATGTGACGTAGCTTTATCAGGCGCAGATGTTGCCTGTGAAAACACAGCTTTTAAAAGGTGGACATTTAAAGGTGGACAAAACAACAATAAAGAGAAAATATGTTTCCTAAGCCCCAAATTTGTTCAGAGATAACAAAACCTGATGGCTTCAGAGGAAACAAAAAATACACAAATTTGAACAGAGGGCCCAATTCTGAATTACGTTGACATGTGCGTTTAACGGTCCTCGGTATATTTTTATGTCGATCAGGGAACTCACAGCTGACCAGAATTCCAAATAAAAAAAAAAAAAAGAAGCAACCAGATCCTGTCTTTGATTTCACAAATGAACACATATTTTGCCTCTGTCTGGATTTGGTGGCACACCAAGCGTGAGCCCCTGGCTTGAAATAGTATTTTCTCCAAACATATCTTCCTAGATTAAAACCATGTGTCATTCTGATGAAGAATGTCAAACCTGCATGTTTTACATAACAATTTACATACCTAATAGCAATTGGCACTGATTGCAAGAGAGCACTCGCAGCCATTATAAACTTATATAACTACGAATGATTACAATGTTTGTCTGAAAACTGGTTGCTGGAAATAGAAGTAAAATTAATGTACTATGAACAGCTTTGTTGCATTATGCATTGGTTCAGATTAAATCAAGGCCGAGGCAGGGCTCTTCATAGCTTTGAAACAGTGCAAGGTTCAATGAGGCTTTTCAAACGTGGTGTGTCACAGAGCCTTTAAAAAAAATTTTTTTTTTACTTTATTTTTTATTACTCTTACCCAGGAATTACTTGACGTTCAATTTTCCCCTCTTGTATAAAAGAATCAAATCCATAGCAGTTCCATTCCATAGTATTTGGTATAAATGAATAGGGTTGCCAGCAGTCTGCATAGCTGTTTAACAGCATAAACATATGCAAACCCTGTAACGAGAACTCTGTCTAAATGGAATATTTTTGTAACACCACACATGCAAGTGAGGGGACTAAATGGACTCATTTCCTCTGTGATTGAGTATCTTCATTCCCTTTGATCTGTTGTATCTCTAATGCCTCAAGGGTGAAATATTTTTCCTACTCACTGCAAGGTACCACATGTTAGTGAAATACAGTACGAGCTTTTAATATAGTGCTGCCATCAGACATTCTATTAAAAAGATAATCATAGGTTAATGTGGCTGTTATTTGTTGATTAAGGAGAGTTCTTATCTGAAGGAAGCATATATTACCATTTAATCAATGGCTTCTTTCTAAGGGTTGAACAAGACCAGCCCCAATTTGGAAAATCCCACAGTTTCCCCA
>VMDR010003451.1:26482-72252 GCA_007922815.1 Macrotus californicus
GGAGGGGGGGGTAGGGTGGGGGGGTTCTGTGTGTGCTTTAATAATGGCCAGGGATGGAATGAAGCAAGACACAGTCAGCTGAACAAACAGGCCAGTTAACTTGCTGGTTGGAAAGTTAAAATACAACTGATACATTTGATTGTTGCTCCTCACACAGTCAATTCACATTCCAACTTCAACCCCGATGCTTAACACCCACCTTTGAATCACACAAATGAATCTTCAGAGAATGTCATCTAACACATCACCTCTTAGTCATATTTCTTTAGAGTGCAATTATATTTTTATTTACATTGCATTTAACACAGAGCCTCTTTTAGTATAGCTGTTCGATGAAACTCAGTGTTTTTGTAGTTATAACAAACTTAGTTAGTAGTAGTAGTAGTTACCATTTTGTAATCATAGTAAACTGAATTGGGTTTAGTGCCCCATGAAAGATCCCCACAGAGCATTCTCAAAAGCTTGTCTTACTTGCCAGTGTTACAATCCAGAAGAATTTTTAAAAATTGGAAACAGGAATTCAAATTACTCTTCGTAGCATTGTTTCCAATATAGCACATCAATTTCTTAGCTGTCATTTGTCTCAGTCTTTAACACCGAAGTTCACTGTACGTAGCAGTTGTAGCGTGAAAACATTAGCACAAAATAGCCTTGTTCTCTCAGGTGAGTGTTTTGTAAATAAGCACCCAAGTTATCATAATCATTTGGCTTTCACTTATAATTCAAGGCCTGATTCAGCATGTTTTCATTAGAAACACTATGCTTTCAAATGGCTTCTATTCTGATGGTGAACCTTCCTTACCTCCTGTGCAAATGTTCACAACACGTGAACCATCAAACTTAAAGGATAACAATTAAAATTTGAAAAAAGGACTGTCTCTTGGCTGTTAGCTAACGCACCCAGTTAAAGAATGAAAAATTACTCAAACGTATTACAAAGGATCACAAGGTCCGAAAGCAAATAGATAAAGTTTGGGATGGAAACAGATTGAACTTAATAGGGACGTGTGTGTGTGTGTGTGTGTGTGTGTGTGTGTGTGTGTGTGTGATGTACGCAAGCAGTTTTGTGGATAAAAGTAACCTCAGTCTTCTTACATGAAATGGCAAAGTACTTCGCTTCATGATTTACCTTTTCTAGGAGTAGCAGAATCCCAAGTGCCATTCGAATTGGAAAATTCTAGTAGAGATACCTCAAACTTTAGCAATTCAGAAACATTATTAAAGATGTTTAAAAATTTCTCTTCTCATTCGTGGGAGTAGAATGGATATTTCATAAAGGATTGGTTCCCCACTGGATAACATTTTTTGAAAAGCTCTGTCTTTGAGTTTATATTAAGAATTTGTTTGCTCAGTGTCTATCAGTAAGGGAAACGCAGAAAGCACAGTAGGTATTCAACAAAGAGAATTTGCTATAGGAACTGCTTAAACAAGTGTTGGTGTGAAGGACTAAATTAATATAAAGATAATAACCAGTTTCCTCAGGGCTTTGAGAACTGAGATAAGAGGTGTTGCTATCCAGCCATTCGGGGAGTGAGCTCCACAGAGCTGGGGTTCAGATCACTTCTAGGAGAGGCACCCAACCCCATGCTGGTGCTTCAGAGGAGCCCTGTGGAGCTGGGCTCAGACCTAGGAGGCTCTGCTCCCTAGCTGGTGAGGAAATGCATTGAAACTGCCCTGGGATTGTTGAAAGAGACTAGAGGCTAGAACCAACTGCTGCTGCTAAGTTACTGTCCAGTTGGCACTGAAATGAAGAGCAAGCAAAATACAAAGAAAGAGGTCCCCTCTCTCCTCCCCTGACCTGGTAGGGCCCCATTTGCAGGAAAGAACTGGCAAATGAGAGGTACTTTACAGAGCCTCAGCCCCAACATCACCAAACAGAGCACAGAGGCTGGAACTAGAGTTGAGAGACAATAGTCCACCTGCAAAGTGAGACCCCCTGCATGGAAATTTCAGGACAGAGCCTGAAGCCCAGGTTAGAGCACAGCTGACCCCAGGTGATTAGCAAGGTCCTTAACCCTTCCTTGGCATTTCCTTTTGCCATCTAGGCCCCTCACATTGTTGTGATACAAAGGTGTCTTGAATAATTAGTAATTAGTAAGAGTTAAGTGCCAAAATTTGCAGATGATTGATTTTTTAAAAATATATTCAGACTCTGCTTACAATAATGCCTATTCATGATAATGCCTCCCTCATCTGAACACGTCGTGATTTCAAAGGAGTCCCCCATCCTCCTGTGTGCCGTGGTGGGAGAAAAGTGTAGGAACTACTACTCTCCATGTCTTGCTTCCCTTGAACGGTTTTAGCAGAGAAAGGCAGAGGACACTCCGATCTGTCCAGGCACCTGAAAGAGTTCTGCTTTGGGCAAAGAAGAGCTGGAACTCTTGGCTAAAACTGTACTTAGTGATTATGGCCAATTTCGTTCGTTCTTGCTAACACAAAACAGATGACTAGACTGGTGAAGGACCACCGTTTTGAAGAAGGTTCAAAGAGTTGGAAAGAGTCAGGATGCTGTGGGAAAACATCTCGCTGGAGATGTTCTTGGAAATTTGTAAGTCCTTTCAAACCAGATCAGATCCCTAGGGGTCTTTCCTCCACTGCTGGTTCATCTCTGGTCTCTGAATCTTTACACTCTGCTATAGAAACTTGGTCCTTTTCCTGTTTCCCTACCCCCAGCTTTGCTGTCCTAGAAGATGAAGAGGAAGTGAGTGATCTACTCTGCATTATCCACTGATTTATTTTTCATGCAGTGTGGTTCATGTTTCCCGTAAATGTTTTCATTTTCCAACAAGAAAAAAATAGCCGGTTCCTCAGTAAATGTTACTTGTATATTAGTTGTGCACTTTTGGTTTATTAATGAGTGTAATAATGAAAGTGCGGGTTGTTGAAAAGAATCAATGGGTGTTTTTATTTAAGGCATAGCAGAAATGCTACAATGCCCGTGAATGCATCATTGTCGCGGCAGGCCTGACTCGCCCACACTTGCCTCTGATTGGTTTAAATCAAATAGGTCCAAGCACTTCATAAAAATGTCTTTGTCAGCCCGGTTTTGCCTCTAAACCTATTCGTCTCTGTCAGTGTTTAATATTAGTACCAGGCTCCTGGCCATAGTCCATTAGTACTATACTTAATTGCTCGTGTTACAGATGATCACCAATATAAAAAGCATTAATGTTTTCCTATCGTGAGACTGTTGCTATGTGGATGTCTCCAACTCAGAAGAGCTATGAAATGTGGTTATTCTGGACATTTCTTGCTCAGAATTTATAGGTAAAGCCACTGTAAGATTATAAGGCAAAGAACAACGCCCCCCTCTTCCCGGGCAGGACCCTGCTAAGGGGAATATTTCCTTTCTTGTTCAACTATTTAAGGTACCTCAGATTGCTTTCTTCTATCAGTAAAAGCACGAAAAGGAAAATGATTATTTTTATGGAATCCTCTTGGTTGGATTTTTCTAGAATACTAATTTGCTTTAAAGGCTTTGTTTTCACGTGCAGATTTGGTTTTTTTTAAATGTTTTTAAGCACATTCAGGGGGAAAAATCTTTACACAGAATACCAGGTGACTGGTTTGGATTTTCCTGAATCAATTACATGGCCTGTTTCTGTGCAGCACATAAAGTTGTTATTAGGGACTGAAGAAGGAGCATTAAGGCAAAAACACTTATGCCTCATTTTTCTGAGTATTTAGACAATCAAAATCATAAACAAAGTATTTGCTTGTGGGGGGAATGAGCAATTACACTTCATCGTCTTGCAGACGTCGTGCCCAATTGCAAATTCTAACCTTCTGCTTTTCCCGTAAGCATTCCTTGGGCAAGACTGTCGTGCCGCATGGCTTAGGTGGCTTCCTTTGCAGTGACTTGGGGCGAGCTGTACCAAGCCAGATGCATTTGGGCAGAACCCGAGTTAATAGTCAGCTGGAGCTTTGGCCTTTTTTCTCAGAAGGTGGAAGGCAGGGTGTGGGAGCTTCATGTCTTCAGTGAGATAAGTACGTGCTTTAAGAAAAATGCCAAAAATATCTCAGGTTCCAAGGAACTAGGCTAATTATATTGTGGGAAAGGCCAAGGGAAAGTAAGGTGCGTTACAGTTCTGTTCGTGTCCGATCCTGTCCAGGACACGGGTGGATTTTTGCTCATTTTGACACCCTTGATGTTAATCAATACACACTACAGAAAGTCACAGGCAGGATCGCAGCGTTTTTGATTTGAGAGGTTCCTTAGCAATCTAGACCCGTGTTAACTCAGTGAGTTTTTCTGACATGTCTGTGACCTGTTTGCTGCTAGGCCACGGCGAGTCAAGCACAACTGCAAATAAGCATTGATACCCTCACATAGCAATCTGCCAGAAACACTCTATGTCTGTTGAATCTAATAAAAATTGAGACTTGTAGTATTTTTCATTTTTTTTAAATATTGCCTTTTTCTAATAGTTCATTTTGATGGTGTTTTACAAAAATATCAGTAGGCAAGAGATGGGGCATTGAGGAAATGAGTCCTTCACCCTAGGTCTTTGGAGATGCACTGCTCCACCCCTGGTCACAAACTCAAGTGTTCCCTGGGGCAGGTAGCCAGGTAGTGCAGGTGGCCTTGGGGGGAGAGTGGGAAACTGACAAACACAAGCCAGGCCAGGGAGGCCGGGGAAGATCAGCCAACACCATTGCCTTAGGCAGATCCAGTCTCTGTGCTTCTAGGCCTTCCTTGCTTTCTAGATAATTTTTATGTGAAATCACCTGACTTACAAATATTGGCTCCAATATTTCTGAAAAGATTTTACGTAAGCTAAACTAGACATGCTCATGAGCAAAGGTAGCCTACCGGCGGCCAAGTTCTGTGAAAACTGAACTGTCCTTGACACAAAGCTGATCTTGTCTCTGTGTCAGCACCCTGCAGTGGGATGGCAAGGAAGAAGGCGCCAGTGTCAAAGGTGCTGTTCATCTAAACACTTCCACGCGCTGAGCTGGACGCCCTCTGTGGCTTTCCACGGACCCCGCCCTGCCTCGTTCTGTGTGCTCCCTGTTCCAGGTGATGTGCTGCCACACACTTGGCAAAGCCCCCCCCTCACGTTACATCTTCCTGTTCCGTTCAACCAAGCCTCAGAACAGGATCTAGGGACTTGACTGGGCTTGGCTTGCTCTCATATAGATGCCTCCAATCTGTGTCACTCTGAATACCTGAAGCCAGTCCAGATGTGGTAAATAGTGCTTCTTGGGATATGTCGATCTATCTGTGCAGCCGAAGATTACAGTTGAAGTTGGTTAAGTGGCCAGGTTTTCTTGGGCAGAATAGGTTTTCCATTTGCTTGGCTGCCTTTTTTGCCTTGCTGCTGCCCCCGAGAGGCAGTGGCATCTTTTGAACATCTACATAAAACACTCTCAGGGATAAGGAAAACGTATGGACCAAAGGGTTTAGAATAGGGCTAGCAAACAATGAGGAAGGGTGCACGCTACCACGTTTGTGCAGAGATTGCCAAGGGAACACAGTGCTACTTCCCATGAGCCCAGACTTAGCCTCAGAATCCTTCCCAATACGATGCCCCCAACACATCTGTCAATCAATGCGTTAGAACTTCGGGTGCTGTGACCCTTGGCTTACCTAACTTATCGTGTGATCCGACTCACAGTCCACACTTACGTGAAGGGGAGTAAAATATCTAGGGCCATAAGAACCTTAGGTAAGTAAGTGATAAATGCAAATAATAAGTTCAACATGGATTAAAGAGAATTTCCAACTGAAACAAGCAGTCTTCCAGGAGGCTCTAGAATGGGAACTGGATCTTAAAGAGGTTAGGTTAGAACTAAAGATAGGTCATCATAAGTTGCCTAAAATAATTCAGCTGTCGAATTCAAAAACAATAAAGAAATTCTTCTTGAGGGCAAGGACCATGTGGTATTGCTTCCCTGAGATGACTCAGTGCAACCAGTACAGCACCATAAACATATCAGGGACTCAGGAATTAGGGGTCAAATGAATTCAATTAAATCTAAACAAAAAAGGGCAGTCTTCCCTAGGAAACGTGTGAAGAGGTAGGGAGTGAGGTGGTGGGAGGGGCTGTTTAGGTGAGCCGAGTTTCCAGACTGGATACACCGAAGACAGGTATTATAGTTTATCTTCTCACTTTCAACCATCTTGCCTTGAGGTCCAGTGGGTAGATCATGCCCCATCCTCACTCATGGTGGAGTGACCCATCTATGAACTTGCATCTCCTTTCTAAACGCTTGGTAATGAGGTCTCTGGCCAGAGCCAGGCACCACCTCTGCAACACTGCCACTCAGGCACTCATCTCCCCTTCCCCCAGCCCCACAGAAGGCCTCCTGGCCCTTATCAACACCAGCAGCCCAGGAAGTCTAAGACAAGGCACTGAGATTTAGGCAGGCTGAGGCCAGCTGCTGCTCTCCAGTCTACACTTCCCCTAGCTTGTTCTTACAACGGTCCTGAGTTGAGGGGGTGTAAGCCCCCTACTCCTGGAGCAGCTTCTTATCTTCTGTAAAGAATGTCTCACTAAAGGACAGTCAGGTAATTTCATAAGCAAGAGCCTCCCTCCGTATCATTCAGCATGCCTAAAATGCTCTGATAACTTTCCGATGCCTGGATGTTTCCAGAAAACTTTAAAAAGGAAAACAAAACCCTAGCCAAGCCCTGGAGTAGAAAAACTGGTTTCTGTTTAAAAAAAAAATAAACAACAGCCTTTGAAAAATCTCTATTTAAAAATGCTTAAATTTGTCTCTAAATGCAAGTTGTAATTAATAGAAGTTGGAGTTTACACAGTTGAGTGTAAAAACACCCTCAGGCACAAACTAATCCAGTGTGTATGTCATGCTGTAAACTACAGCAAGTTCTTTGTCTGACCCCCCTCCCCCCCCCAAAAAAAAGGCTTGCCAAACAGCAGTTTTTCTTTGTCAGGCTCCTTCATTGTCTTATTTTTGTTTTCATTCCGTCTCCCCCACCCCACTTCCCTTTGAACCTGGCTATCGTATTTAAGAAACGTTACAGGTCCCATGTTTTATTGATAGTTTTCATCAAGCATGAATTTAAATTTGAGAATAGATTAGGTGTCTTAGCCCCATTTCTTTTTGATAAATAACAAGAGGTTTCTACTTATGATTTTCTGTCCTCGGGGCTTTATCATTAAGATTAAATAACTGTACTCTCAAGCATGCCACTGCACAAACATCTTTTCAATTATGTGAGTAACAGATGCCTTCACAAAGGAACTATTGAAAATTCAGAAAGCATGTTTCCAAAAAAGAAAGGGAAAAAAAAGTATCAGATGACAGAAGAATGTAATTGTTTACCATTAAAATATATCCTTAACTCTTCCACTGAAAATCTCTTGGAACGTTTTGCTTTTGTACAAGTTATTACAAAGTTTGATTAAAATAATAAATGTGTGGGGGGATTGTTGAACATTTCAGAAGCTCTGGAATCCGTGGTATCTCACATGCATGGGGTTTAAATGCCATAGCTGCTTGCTGTTTTTACAGATCAACACTGCCTGCCTTCCCTTGTGGGGTCCACATCACGTGGCAAACACTGTAGTTATATCTGTCTCTTATTCTTGACATGACGCTCATCTGCTCTTGAAATGGATCCATGCAGCTTGATTCTGAGTTAGTCACTGTCCCCATTGGGAAGAATAACTGCTGCCACCCTGGCTGGCTGGCATCCTGGAGGGAGGGCTGGGTCAGTTTATGGTCCATGCCCTCTGTTGTGAGCCTGTATTTTAATCCCTGGGGCATAAAGTCAGCCTTTTTTATATCTATCTGAACTTTTTTCAATGTGGTCTTCATTTGAAAGACATGGGGCTACCATTAACCTAGACACTCTTAGAAGTGGCAAGGAGGCGTCACAGAAGCAGAGTCCCCTAGGGGCTTCCAGTCTAGCTGCATAGACTATGGGGAACTCAGACTTGCTGAGTTTAAGTGCCACAGGCTGGAATTCGGGGAGGATAGGGTTCCTGAGTTGGTCTTACCCTCCAACATCAAGATGGGCCTGGTCCAGCTGGGGTTACAACCTTTGGGAGAGTTGTGACACATTGTAAAAGCATTAGTGTGCTTAGTGCCCGAGCCATAGGGCTGCTTTTGTTGTAGGGGGTTGACCCTTTGTTTCCACGTAGGTCTGTTGCCAGGTCTGTTGCCGCTGAGAAAAGGAGTTAACTCTGATTTCTTAGAGAGCTCCTTAGGAGATGGAGTTCTCTTAACTCAGGGGTCCTCATTTCAGTATCTCCCTTACGTTGGTGCTTCTCAGACAGTGTGCAAAGGTGCGCAGCTACCTTGCTGGGGTGAAGGCTGCTCAGACTAGCCAAGGCAGGCAGACCTGTGTTTGAACTCAAGTTTTGGCACTTAATAGCTGCATTCCTTTGACCAGTCATCTACTCGTTTCACTTTGGCTTAGTTAGGGTCACGGTCATTCCAAGACCACGGAGGTAGGTATCGGAGTTATTAATGGGCCTAAGAAACAAGTCTGCCACCACTTCTAGGAGCAAATGGAATAAATACCTTTCAAAGGTTTTCTTTCTTTCTTCCTTTCTTGGGTTTTTATTTTGGTATAGTCTTTTATTATTTTATTGATTTATTTTATTTTTGAGCGCCATTGATCCCCCCTATACGCTCCTCCACATTCCCCACTTCCTCCCCCCACAATCACCACACTGTTGTCCGTGTCCATGAGTTCTTTCTCCCTTTTTTTCTTTTTTGCTTACTCCCTCCACCCCATCTTCTGCTGCCCCTTGAGTAGATAATGAAGCCCCTGGTGAGCAGGTGGCAAGAGAAGACAAGTTTCTGTGTTCCGTTGTTGATAACAATGGGCCACATACCTTTTAGGTATGTCAGCCTAGAATACAAATGAATGATGCTATTTATACCCGCTTCCCTTTTAAAAAGCTTGGCACACTTTTCCTTCTGTAGCTCATGGGCAAGTTGCCTTTTGCAGAGTCCGTGTTCCACAGAAGCTCTGCTGGGTCCTGCCGTAGGCTCGTTCCTCGCGGCCCACATCAGTGCGGTGCCTCCCTCCCTGGTCTGGGGCTCAAAGCTTTCAGTTCATTCTTGTTGGAAGGTGACACTGGAGGCCTCTTTCTCATCTTTCTTGGTTCCTGGTATTTTGCCCCTCGCACTCTGCACACTATTGTTTCTGCTTTGCTGAAACTCACACCATCAAATGGAGATCTTTATCCAGAGCCCAAATCTTTCTCAGGTGGAGCTTGTCTTTAAAATAAACAAAAACAAAACAGGGCGAAAGCCACACAGTTACTGCTGAGCTCCACAAGCATCGTGGCCGCTGAGGGAACATCCCCCCTCTCTGCACATGGACGGGCACATCTGTCTCGGCTTTTATCTTGACGTCTTTGACCAGACCCTCCTCTGCCATGTCAGAGTCCTGATCTGGGGTCTGAGAGGTGAACAGTGCGTGTGATTAGAAATTTTCTATACTTTTTGGAACCTTAATAAATGTGTGTACTTCATCTTCAAAAAAGAAAAATATACCTTTTATTGGCTTCATATTTGGTGAAAGATTGCCTCCAACACTTCACAGTGAAGTTCTATTTTCAATTTCTGGCTGAGAAGGGAAATGTCTGGCCAAGCCTTAGAGTTTATCAACCTCGGAATCGACTTGAAGGTGTAATGACTCCATCTGGGATCAGATCAGGTCCGAGGCCCCAGAGGAACCAATATGTCATTTCTTTTCCACCACCACAAAAATACCTAATAATACGAGAATAGTCGCGTTGTTGCTTTAACGTGAACACCAACTTTATTTCCCTCTGCCCTCAAAATATTCTGCTCCCTATCACCAGCAGGTCTTTGGGCCTGGAGTTTTTTACAGCTGTGACCCCATAAAAGTACCTGGGAAGTAACTAGGGTGAAGTTCAAGTGCAACCCTAAAGATTTCCCCCGTCTTTCCCCCACTTTCCAGATTAAATCAGTTCCAGACATTATTATAATGTCATTTTTCAGAGCTCTTATAAATAGATGGATTCTCATTTCTCCTCTTAAGTACTGTTTGCTAAATGTTTTGGCCCAAAAGTTCAGTCATTCCATGCAAGCATTAATCAATACAGGAGACATTAGTGGTTGCTCGCTCAGATGAGATTTGACATTATTTTTCCTCTGTCTGTGGGGAAGGGAGGGGCATGTTGCCTAATAAAGATGAAGGGTCTTTTCTTCTTTTGTATGAAATGCAAATGATAAGGACACTTTCGGTATACATTTCTCAAGCGTGAGGCCGCTGCTTTTTGTCAAGAAAGAGGGGCAAGGCCTCAGAGGATTTTAGAATTTGTAAATATAAAATTATCTGGCTTGGTGTTTAAAAAAATAATAAAAGGGAGAAAGAGTTGGCAGGTTGCCAGATTACTTACATTACAGTAATAGATTTGCTGACCCCTGACTTCTGCTGTAGAGAAATGTATTGAATTTTTCATAATATCAGATGAGGCAGATCTAAAAACCTAGTACAGTGAGCGCCATTATTTAACTTGAGATTTAACAAAGCCAAAATCTTTTCAAAGCAGCAGTTTTTTTGTGTGATGATAATTTAGTGGCTCAGACGCTAATAAATCAAGGTTACAATGCCATTGATTTGTTCATTTTAATTTGGGTTGATTTTAAGTTGTCTTTTTTTTTAAAAAAAAAAGAGAAGGAAAGAAATCTTGCTTTTCACAGTGACTGAATTTAATAAGAATCTCTGTGATAGCAAAAGGCTCCCCTACTGCTTCTGCTTTGGGGGGAAAATGTTATTCTTGTATTATTCCTAGGGAAAAAAAATCTCATGCTGCTACGAATCTTATGCCTATGGAAAGATGTTATTTTTTAATACATGATGGCTTACCTATTTGAGATCCATTAATGGCATCATAAATAAGCATTTTGCTAATCTGAAATGTGAAATCTGGATAATAATAAAGACTCATTTATCTGCCCAGCTTTCAGTCCCCAGACTAGATGTAGATCACGCTGGAGAAGGAAGAGGGGGGCGTCTCTCTAATGAATATATTGCGTTTCCACCCACCTAAAACCCAACGTGCATTCTTAGAGTTGCAATCCATTGAAAAGATTTCTTCTGTGTAATGAGGTCTTGGGGGCTGGGGTGCACTTTTGCTTTTATCTGTGCAGTTTAGAAACTGATTACATCTTTGTTGTACTACAAATATTTGAGGAATAATCCTCTGCAAGGCACAGGCATGTTGCATTATACTGAATTCTTTATATAGTACCAATCTACTCAGCGTCCTGCGTTGGGCAATGCTGACCTTGTATTGGCTAACCTGTTTTCAATGCGCACACGCACGTTAAACATTTCAATGTTCAGAAACCTCTTATGGTTGGTGCTCGCCCCTTATGCTGTAAAAAAACTAATAATCAAATGGTAAGATCATATCCTGTGGGGTCATTGTGTGGTGCCATGACAGGATAGCTGGAAAACATTCAGTGAAAATCGCTGCAAACGGAAATCACTCTGTGAGCAGCCATTGTTTGGGTGTCGTGCAAGACCATGTCCTGTTCTTCAGGGGCTCACTTAGTTGGTCATATTTCTACTTGTTTCTTTTTAGCTGCTGCCTTTCTTGTTTTATTTTGGGAGTCTTTTTTTTTTTCCCTGAGCCACTATAATTATCTTTCAGTGATTTAGAACGGAAAAAAAAAAAACCCACTCAGTTGACCTTTACACACACACACATTCTCTCTCTCTCTCTCTCTCACACACACACACACACACACACACACACACACTCTCCCTTTGGAAGACTTGAACAAGCAGGGCTTGTGTTTGGATTCAGTTTTACCTTAGTCATGCCTCTTTCCAGATACAAGAAACATTTAATTCCAGATTTCCTGCTTCTGGCTTTAGGCCTTTGACCAGCAAAGTGAAATGTATTTTTTTTACGGCTGTCGGCCAGCCAGCTGCTAAATTGAGTGAAGGGGGGAAAAAAAAGAAAAGAAAAGAAAAAAGAAATGAAATGGAAATGTTGCCCTGCCTCTTGAATTTGCAAAATTGTATGAGGAAACTAAAGCCTTGTTAGCACCCATCTAGAGAACCGGGTTGGCCCAGGACTGTCGGAACCTGAGGTGAGGGGGCCTTTGGGGCCCACCTTGGGTGTCTCTCCCACTCAATTCTCTGCTTCTGCTCACCTCACCTCCCCACACACAGAGATGATGTGGCCACCCTTCTTAGTGAAGAGGATCTCTCCTGGTGTCACTGTCTCAATTAGAGAATGGAGTTGGGGGAAGGGTGGCAACCATGGGAATACCCAGACTTCCATTCTTCTTGGATTCCCATGGCAACCAAACAAAAGTCAAACAAACCTATCTGCCCCGGCAATAAAAATATGTATTCATTGAAGTCAATTTAAAATATTTCTTTCCAATTTAAAATATGCAGTGCATTTGGCTCCCTGATAAAAACCCCCAATCTGCCAATGTGGAAGGGGATAAAGTCCCTGGCAGAACCACACAGATAAAAGGAATTGGGGAGAATGTTGGGACTTTACAGATGAGACAAATAAATTCAAGTATGAACAAGATTGCTATTTTTTCCTCTCTTCTTCTGCTTAGTTATGCTTTTTATTATATAAACATTAACTGTAATATTACAGTGGGAAGCAGGTATTTGGCAGCCATATATTATTTTAGTAAGTCTACATGGAGAGAACAGTTTCCAGTTTTAGCAGCTGTAACATGTTTAAACTCAGTTTGTAATGGGATCTGAAGATAACTATTCCCCATGGGCTCTGTTGATCTTCGTGGCTGGCCCACTGCCAGACGGAGGGCTCGAAACTATTACTCACGCTTCCTTGCACATACCTTGTCCGAGCATGCTCAGTAAGTGAATTTTGTTCCTAATATGCTATAAATCGGGATTTGATTTTCCCATCATCTACTTGGTATTTTACTGAAGAGTGAAATATTATGATCACAAATGTCCCCATGTCTGTACTCGCAAACCTGAACAGTTGTGTATGTTTAAGTAGTTGAGGTCCAAATGGCGTAGTTAGAAACCAATTTCAGGATAGCTAACAAATATCCAAACCAAAGAAGTTTCTGCCTGGGAGTCTTAGTTTAAAAATAATTAGGGTTCCCGATATTTGAACAGATGTATGTTGTTTATAAGCCAAGTACATTTTCTTCATTGAGTCAACTTGCCTTATTTAAAACAAATTATGTTTGCTGTATTAAAGTTCATATTTTTAAGGCTGAGTCTCGTATTAATCCCACAGTGAGTCATTAATCATACCAAATGCATTATAAAAACTTTAATCACTGAAGTTGAAACTGAGATTGTAATGCAATCCATCCCTTTTAATTACATCAGCTATTTTTCCCTTTCAGATCAAGAGCTACATAGCAAAGGGGAAACAGCTTAAAACTAGAGCTGTTTGATGTTTCCCTTTTTGGAGCAATTTTATGTACTTTGTATAAAAATTTATGTAATTAAAACGCTTGAATTGTTTAGCCCTCTGATTTTTGTGGTGGGAGTGGTCTGTCTACCTACCTTCTTACCGAGGCCCTCTGTTACTTGGTACCCCCAAAACAGAGCTAGCTCCTCATGCTGGTCACCTGCCCCCTCAGAGCTGCTGGATAAGGCAGCTGTCTCAACCATGCTGTGCCTGCGTCCCATTAACATCTGTGTCTGGTCTGTATTTTGACATGATGAAAATATAACCTTTGGAGATGGGCACCAGTAGGTTCAAATTCTACCTCATTCAAATGGTGTGGCTCTCAGGCAAATTCTTTAACTTTTCTGGGCCTCCGTTGTCTCATCAGTTGGCAGGATGGTGACCCAATGGCAGCTATCATTATTGCTGCTGTTATTGTTGTGATGTTGTTGCTGGCACTACACCGGGCTCCATGGGCAGTGATGGTGATCTAACTTGGATGCCTCCATTGTTACCCTTGGTGTATAGACTCACAAAAACCAGAAAGTGGTCTTGCAAAAGAGTATGTGTCACCAGGCACTGGTTTTGAGTAGGGAAGTAATTGTGGAGTGAGTTTCTAGAAAAGCATTGATGTCGCTAGAAATGAAGTCATGCAATAAATTGCTTGTAACGTAAAAAGAAAATAAACCCATAACATCGATGCTAATGGAATTATCTCCCTTGATTGATCATCTCTTCTGATATCCTTTTAGATTAATCCTGCCTTATGAAAGGTTTATTAAAGGAGAGGAAGACAAGCCCCTGCCTCCAATCAAACCTCGGAAACAGGAGAACAGTTCACAAGAAAATGAGAATAAATCAAAAGTATCGGGAACCAAACGCATCAAACATGAAATCCCTAAGAGCAAGAAAGAAAAAGAGAATGCCCCAAAGCCCCAGGATGCATCTGAGGTGAGTTGCTTTCTTCCACAGAAATACCTCCGTGAGACGTGCCCTGCCTCAGGGCCTCCCAGAACCCTGCATCCATAGCTGTGACCTGCACAGTTGCAGCGCCAGACTGAGCAATCAGATCATCAGAGCTGAAAGGCACTGTGTGGTATTCAATGGGATAGGCCAAGAATATGATCCAGAAAGATGCGAACGGTCCCATAGCAAACTGATGGCAACCACTGACTTTGAGATGGAAGGAGCCAGAGCTTCATCTCTGTGAAGCCAAGGGACTCCAGTTTGCAAGATGTGGCCTCTCTGCCATTTCACAACTAGTCTTTCTGAGGAGGTGGTGTGACTTTAAGACACGTTTCATGGGTTCTAGCAAGGGGGAGCATTGAAACCGATGTGCTGTGTCGCTGCAGGACTGTCCTGAAGACTTTAGAGACTCCTTTGCCTCCTGTAATTGACCTCTGGGCAGCAGCCTTGGGTTGAGACCAATTTAGAAACATCTTAAGTACATATTATTTATGGGGAAATTTTGAAATGGTTCCTCTGAAACCATTATTATCTCTCATGTTAACAGGTAGTGTCTGAACCTTTTAAAACAAGCCCCAGCTACCCACAGCCCCCAACCGTTCTGTGGTGGAAGCCATTAATGTCGGCGCAGAGCCCGCCACGGAGGCTGGTCTGGGCTCTGTTTCAACATGAATAATAAAAACCCTGCTGCCTATTAAAAAAAAAAACTTAGCAGCCACATTTGGAGACAGCATGTTCTAGGATTCAACCCCAGAGGGAATTTTGTTGCTGATATTAAACACCCCCTAAAAAATCAGGTTTATAATGAACACATAAGAGACTCCCTAATTAAACACCAGTTTAAAATACACACAACACAAACACTACAACCATCTCCTAACTAGAATTCCACTTATTCCACCGGATTCTGTGTCAGGAGGTTGCGCTAACACAAAGACAAAATTGATTTTTGTTTTTATTTTTGTTTCACAATTATTTTAAGCTCTAGCAATTAAAAAAAAGTGGGGGTGGGGAGATGATGCAGAGACTTCTAAACATCTGCAAGCTTGCAACATAAACGGCCAAAAGCAAGGAAATTCCAAGTTAAGGCTTACATTCCATTCTTCCTTTATCCCATTGGCCTGGTGATTTATTATAGGACTTTGGATCAGTGAGTCCCATTAGATACCATATGTACAGCATTGCCAAAGCACCTGGGGGCAAACTGAGGACCAAGAGGACAGCTGACCTTTGAATGGCTCCACTCTGGGGAGGAAGTTTAAAATGGTTGGTTTGTGAGTTGTGGAAGGAATCCTCAGCCCATGCCCTGAGCCCATCAGCTTAGGTGGTGACCGTTGTCAGAAGTAGAGCCAGGAGACCTACAGTCCATAGAAACTCTCAAAGCCTGAAGGCTCCCTGTTTCCTGTAGGTCCCAACAGTTCCCTTCAAGGGGTATCAGTGTCTTAAGTGTCAAAGGTTGTTAAAAGGTTATCTAAACTACCTGGAATTTCACATCCTTTTCAAGGTTGACCTTAGAGTAAGAATTGTTCCCCACCTTCAACACAGACCCATGTTATTAACCAGGTATATTTCTTCCCATTGATTTTGTGTCTGAGTTTTTGGTTAGGGCTTTATTGTTGTTGTTGTTCTTGTTTTAATTGTTCTTAATTTTTGATGTTTTCAATATGAAGTAGTGAACTCAATGGAAATAGGAGGGCTTATAAATAAGCCCTACTAGTCAAACCTGATATCTTTAAGTAATTGGACTGCATGTTGCCCAGTGGGAAGAAACCATTTAATATACTAAGGGCAGATCAAAAAATTCCATCCTAGAAAAACGATCCCTTACCTTTTTCTGTGTAGTTTTTAAAGACCCCTAAACTTGTTTACAGCCCAAAGCATAGAACTCAATGTAACTGAAGACCTAGCTCATGGAAACTTCAGTGGAACTGAGCATCCTCTACAGCCCCACTTCAAACAACAGAAACCCAGAAACCCATCAGAAACTAAGATTTAAATGAAATTTGTTTTTTGCCTTGCTGTACTCATTTTTCTGTATTTTCACATAATGTAAAAGCTCAAGGGACCAATGATGATTATTAATGTAGAACAGGTCATGATATTTGCACTGGAAAAGGCAGTTATTAGTACAAAGAAATGAAAGATGGTACATAAAGTCTCTTAGGTATAATACGTCCCTAAAAACAGGGATATCTTTAAGTGACTTTCAGGAGAAATACCTATGAAATGAGTGTGATTCTCTGAATTGTTGTTCCTATGCATCCCTACACAAGTATCCTCAATGTTACCCCAAAATGTTAATGGGGTCAGAACTTCTTTTCTTCACAAAGAAGAACAATGTTCCTGGGATTAGATGGAGATGGGGAGAAAGACTAGTTCCATACAACTGTTTTGGGACTGTTCTCCACTAAGACATGTGAGGGCAGAATGACAGAAGTTTTGAAAGAGCTTGTCAGTCAGCTGGGTCACAGATGGAAAGTTAAAATGACCCTCCAAGGTCATAGTTTGCACAGCTACATAATGCAATGAATGGGTCGAATTGTGCGCACAGCTTCTGTCAATAGGGACACAGAAAGAGCCTCCATCTCATTGACTACTGTTTATTCCAGAGAGCAGAAAAGCTGTGTTCGTGGTGGCGCTCACTGCCTGAATTTTGACAACTTCATTTTTAGCTTTAACAGAAATGTAATTTGCTGCGGCCCAGGAGGACTTAGAGTCCTTCTGTCCCTTAGGTAAACAGGCTGATGTTGCATCTGCAACATTTTTCAATATTTTAGCTTATCTGAATGCCACATAGCGCTGAGTAGAAATTGCTAACGCGTAAGCATCGCTAATTTTATACCTCAAATTGGACACATTAGGACAAGATAAGCTCTCTCAAAGAAAGACAAGGAGTTATAGTGAGTTTGTTGTTGACATGGGGGTGGTTAGGTTTTTGAAAGAGAGATGCTTAAAAAAAAAACTTTCTCCAAAGTGTCATAAAGCACAACATGTAATTTAAAACCCATTTGGATAATTGACTGATGTGACAAGAAGACAACCTCAAAAATTAAACTATATATTAGAATCAAGGAGTGATATGATTGTATACCATCAGAACATAACACTTTGATATTTTGATAAGTGTCTCATAAGGGACTAAAGTGAGTATGCATATTTCCCCTAATGTTTCTGTAATTTAGATTCTTTGTTTAGAGCTGTGATTGGGGAGTGATCAAGCTTTACAGAAACTCAGTGAGCTGATTGACAAGCCTATTTTCAAGAAAAACTGCTGTGTTTAATATTTTATTACATAGAAAATGTGTCAATGCATTGGGCTTTCTTCTGACTGTCTTGCCATCTTTCATCAGGTTTCATCAGAACAAGAAAAGGAGCAAGAAATTTTAAACCCAAAAAGCAGCACTGAGCCTCTCCCAGCAGCAGACATGAAGAAAAAAATGGAAGGGTACCAGGATTTTTCAGCGAGGCCCCTGGTGTCTACAGCGGACCCAGAAAAGGATAGCAAAACAGATCAAGGTGCCAACAGTGAGAAGGCAGCAGAGGAGGCGGGAGAGAAGGGGCCTGCACCTCCACTCCCAAGTGCCCCTCTGGCCCCCGAAAGAGACCCCGGTGCTGGCAAACAGTCTCTCGCCTCTCCCAGTGCTCTTGCGGACTCAAAATCCGAACCCAAGCCCTGCTGTTTCACAGAGAACCCTGAGAATGAACTCCAAGACACACCCTTCCCTGGCTTCCCCAGCACGCAGCCACCACTGGCAAACCAGAGCGAGATGGACGATGACAAAGTGCCCGCGATGGCGGATTACATCGCCAACTGCACTGTGAAGGTGGACCAGCTGGGCAGTGACGACATCCACAATGCACTAAAGCAGACCCCCAAGGTCCTTGTGGTCCAGTCATTTGACATGTTCAAAGACAAAGACCTGACTGGGCCCATGAATGAGAACCATGGGCTCAACTACACCCCCCTGCTCTACTCCAGGGGCAACCCCGGCATCATGTCCCCACTGGCCAAGAAAAAACTTTTGTCCCAAGTGAGCGGGGCCAGCCTCTCCAGCAGCTATCCCTATGGCTCCCCACCCCCTTTGATCAGCAAAAAGAAACTGATTGCCAGGGACGACCTGTGCTCAGGTCTGTCCCAGGCCCACCACGGCCAAAGCACCGACCACATGGCAGTCAGCCGGCCGTCAGTGATTCAGCATGTGCAGAGTTTCAGGAGCAAGCCCTCTGAGGACAGAAAGAGCATCAATGACATTTTTAAGCATGACAAACTGAGTCGATCGGATCCCCACCGCTGCAGCTTCTCCAAGCACCACCTCAACCCCCTTGCTGACTCCTATGTCCTGAAGCAAGAAATCCAAGAGGGCAAGGAGAAACTCTTAGAGAAAAGGGCACTGCCCCACTCCCACGTGCCCAGCTTCCTGGCCGATTTCTACTCCTCTCCTCATCTCCACAGCCTCTATAGACACACCGAACATCATCTTCATAATGAACAGGCATCCAAGTACCCGTGCAGGGATATGTACAGGGAATCAGAAAACAGTTCTTTTTCCTCCCACAAACACCAAGAAAAGCTCCACGCAAGCTATCTCTCCTCCGTACATCTGCAAGACAAAAAGTCAGCTGCAGCAGAAGCTACCACAGATGACCAGCCAACAGATCTGAGCCTTCCCAAGAACCCACACAAACCCACGGGCAAGGTCCTGGGTCTGGCCCACTCAGCCACAGGGCTCCAAGAGAGCAAAGGTGTCTCCCAGTTCCAGGTCATAAACAGCCACAGTCGAGACTGTCACCCCAAAGCCTGTCGGGTATCACCCATGACCATGTCAGCTCCTAAAAAATACCCTGAAGCGCTCTCAAGATCGGGCAAACCTCACCACGTGAGACTGGAGAATTTCAGGAAGATGGAAGGCATGGTCCATCCTATCCTGCACCGGAAAATGAGCCCTCAGAACATAGGCGCAGCGCGTCCCATAAAGCGCAGCCTGGAGGATTTGGACCTCATGATTGCCGGGAAAAAGGCCCGGGCCGTGTCTCCCCTGGACCCATCCAAGGAAGTCTCTGGGCAGGAGAAAGCCTGTGAGCAGGAGAGCGCAGGCAGCAAGGCGGCTCATGGCGGGCATTCCAGTGGGGCGTCGGAAGGCCACAAGCTCCCCCTCTCCTCCCCTATCTTCCCAGGTTTGTATTCTGGGAGCCTGTGTAACTCGGGCCTCAACTCCAGGCTCCCAGCAGGGTATTCTCATTCTCTGCAGTACTTGAAAAACCAGACTGTTCTTTCTCCACTCATGCAGCCCTTGGCTTTCCACTCGCTTGTGATGCAAAGAGGAATTTTTACATCGCCAACAAATTCTCAGCAGCTGTATAGACACTTGGCCGCGGCCACACCTGTAGGAAGTTCGTATGGGGACCTTTTGCACAACAGCATTTACCCGTTAGCTGCTATAAATCCTCAAGCTGCCTTTCCATCTTCCCAGCTGTCGTCTGTACACCCCAGTACAAAACTGTAAGCCCAGCTCTGCCCAGCATCCCAAATGGTGTGGCCAAAAGAGCTTCACTGCTTACCCTGGGGGTGATGGCTTGTAGAATTAGAAGTCAGTATTTCTTCTAATCCGGGGATAAGATCCGTTCCAGCCAAAGCAGCCAAGAAAGGTGAGCATACCTGATTTTTCTGGGACGACACCAGCCTTGGCTGGTCTGTCTCGAGTCCCTTCCAACACAGATGCCCCTGCACCCCAGATGGTTCACTTCGCACAGGGGTCTTGTGAATGGATTTATGTGTATCCAGGAAGAACTTAGAGGACCCCGAGTTCCCATGGTCAGGAAACAATCTGGGCGCCAAAGGGGCAGGCATTTCAAAGGAAGGGGCAAGGAAGACTGGCAAACCTATGCCACGGGATGCCCCTGTTTTCATAAAACTCTCCAAGGTTCAATCAATGCAATGTATAGTGAAACTTCAATCAATCTTTTGTTTTGACACTATTAAACAATGCAGAGAAGTAAACACTGTTAAATTGACTGTATATATTTGCTTCTTAAAACTACCCGTATCACTGTTTGCTCTCCTAATTTATATACAGGTAGTTCCATTTTCTCCAGTTCCTTCTTGTCCCTTTATTATTATTTTTTTAATTAAACAGTATCGCTTCTGTTTGCAGGTCTTTTGTTTTTGTTTTGTTATGTTTTGTTTTAAAGGCTGACTGACTGTCCTAGTTGTTGATGTGTGTCTGTCATTTTTCCCACATCTTATCATTTTGAGCAGCTTTGGGTGGTAAAGTTATTGTTTACAAATTGAAGCAACTGATTCTAGTGGAACAAGTGAAAAAGAAACATTTGAGCACACCATAGTGCAAAGAGCGTTCCTTTGCAGATCTACAACTTCCGGACTTTGTTCCTCATAAACGGCATAGTGGAAAGAGCTCATACACTGCTTACCCGACCAAATGCTTTGCTTTGAAGTATTGGGTGATGTGAAAATATCGAGCATTGTACTTACCTTATCTAGGCTGTGAAACTGTTCTACATACCAGAGAAATCATAAAAACAAAAACTTCACTGGCAGCAAGCTGCCGAATAACAACAGAGTCTAGAGGACATACTTGTGGGCTGCACAGATATTTTAGGAATTCCAGAAATTAGAACAGGAGCCAGAATGATTTACATTGGTGTTGGCCCTGATCCCTCTAAGCAGTCCGGGAAAGGGGGTTGGGAAGAGGGTGGAGCTTGACTACCCAGAAGAAAATGAGCAGCCGGAGGCCCACGCTCCAGGCACCTTCCCTGGGCTGTGGACTCTGGGGTGATAGGGAGTCGTGTTGCCTTCATCATGTTGATTTCTTGTTTCCAAGAACTTTCCAGGCCCCATGTGTGGAGCTAATTGGCATACTGGATTACCCATTCAAAAGAAAGCCATCCTGTTTGGGTGTCCTGGGCGTGAGTTTTGCGTGTGTGCACTCACGTACAGGTGCTTGGTGTCATGTTTGTGACCGCCTGGCCATGCAGCCCGCTTTGTAATTTATTCTAGTGCTGGAAAGAGAGGGACAAGCTGTGCAAGCAGTCAAAATATGTGGGGAATGTACACTGTCATTCTTGCCACTCCATTGCATTTGCTGCCGAGATGTAACATCAAGGTGGATGCATCTTCTAAGTGTGTTAAAAGTCAATCCATACAGAGAGTGCTTTTCTTTCCAAGTCCCATCCCTGCTGATAAGAATGCTTTGATGAACTCCCCAGCCAACCCTCCCTTCCCCCAACACTACCAGTAGGCATTAGGACCATAGTTAACCAAGTCTTTTACCTCTGAGATATTTAATTCTATGAAAACTGATGACAATTTTCAACTTCTAAATAGGTAACTCAACTGCAAAATAATCAAAACTGGTAAACAATGAAACTGCGGCTCTTAAACGAAGCCATGCATGCCGTGCATTTGTATTGAAGTGTCCCCATGATACGAAGCCAAATATTCAATGTAACGTACTTAATATCCAAAGGTGGAAACAAAAGAATGTAGAGATCTAGTGTTAAGAGTTCCATTTGCTTCAATTAATTATTTACCTTCCTGTGGAATAATATATATATATTTAATAGAACCATAGATAGACTAGTAGAATTTAGATTAAAAATGTGTGAGTGCAGATTATCCTGCTATTGCACAAGATAGAGGGGGGGAAAAATCTCAATTCCAGCTGGCAAAACGCTAACCAGGACCGATATTAAGAAAGTTGCACTAGATTGAACGGTCACAGAATCAGAGGACATGGAAGATGAAGCGAACTCCAGTGTTTCTGCGGCAGACGTGGGCTAGACCGGACGTGGTTCCTATGAGTTTGTTTCTCAAAGAAAATGGGGAGCCATCTGTCCCTGGTGGAGCTCACCTATCCACTTGGAATATGGGACATTTGTTTTCCCCACTGGAATGATTTCAGTCTGCTTTCATCATGTTGGAATTCGATCACACCATTTTCAAACAATGTTAACATAGTCCAGCTTTTGTTTTTCTCTTCTCTTCCAAGAGGAGACTCACTGTTTCTGTCTGAGGAAGCTCATACCCTCAGCAAAACATCAGGACAAATAAAGAGAAATGGGGGCACACATTCCCAACAGAAGCAGTGTGTTATTTGTTTTAAAACTCCGCACAGAGATCTTGGAAATCTTTCAAAAAGACCATTGAATTCTTCATTGGCTGAGAAGTACATTTTAAAAAGTCTTAAATAGGGCTTTGTTTGCATTGTTTGAGTTCAAGGGGCCTTATTATTGAATGGAATTGCACAAGCCTTTCTCTGTGCAATCAGACCATTGTTATTGGTCATTCTGTAAAGGAAACTGGGGTCTAATTGGCAACGGAGTCATAAATCTATTTACTGAGTGTGGCTTCCAAGAAATGTTGCAATTCAAAATGCACTAAGTCCGTGATTTACTGGAGATTTGGAGATTCTAAATAATATTTTTTAAAAGCCTTTCCATGCAACTTCTGGTTTAACTTTTGGCAACTCAACATAAAAAAAAAAAGAGAGAGAGAGAGAAAACAGCCCAAGTTTCAGAATAAAGTATTCTCCTATTAAGTGATTGGAACTTGTAATATTTGCCACAGGACTGACTTATTTATTTACTAGCTAGAAGCTCTTAAGTTCACTTGTTTATCAGGGCATATACAGAAGGGTTTGTTAAAACTCAATGTTGACTTTTCAACTTTCTGACCTGGTGCATGAATTCTCAAGTACTGTATTTCACTGTGTTGGTGTGTCTGATGGAAATTTCGAGGTGATCCTACAAAAATATTTTATGTAGTGTGCCTTCAAAGAGAACCATTTATTTCTCTTCACTTGTGTCCCACAAAGTCACATTTGGTGGTGGTCAGCCAAGTCCCATCTGGTCCAGTTTTACTCTTGTCCCACTTTTCAAGAGAAATGGGAATGAGTGTGCCCACACCATGGCAATGATTATCTTGAGCACTTAAATTCCAGTGTTGGCTGTTGATGTATTTGATATTCTGCTTGTCTCCCCATGGTTGAAATATGTCTGAAGAATAGCAGCATAATCTCTTGGCTGTTTATACTTTTTTAAATTTTCCTGTGTTGTAAATATTGTATACTTTTGGTGATTCCAGCTATGTAACCTCTGCTCTGTAAGGTGATTATTTGTATATAGCAACATGGCCCAGTGATATTATATAGTTTCCCAATGGAGAGGTTATTGAGTAACCTTTGCATTAGTTTAAACACTACCAGAAGAATGCTGAGCCAACTATAAACACTCAATTTTGTATGTTTTCCAAATTGTACTTATTACTGCTTTTGATACTGTATTACGTGCCAATAGTTTCCCAATCACATAGCAGGCAAGAGATATTTTGTACTTTTTGATCCACTGTAATATTTAATAAAAAATGTTACTATCTGTTTCCTTTTGGATATGAGTATTCTTTCACTTCCTCCCAAGGAGCCCCATGGCCTCAGCAGAGTACTTTCTACCCCATTGTCTCCAAACTGGACCACAACGATAATAATGGTGATAAGGAGGTCTGCAGGTTGCTGACCTACTGAGTGCCCAGTGACATACAGTATCTTTAATCTTCACAATGCCACACAAATATGGCTATGCCCACTTTACTGCTAAGAAAACTAAAGCTCAGGTAAATCAGCTTGGCCAAGATCACCTGATAACAGAGTGGCAGAGTAGGATTTGAACCCAGGGCTTTTAGGTCTGTGACTTCCTTTGTATACCATACTCCTCTCCTGCAGATAACAAAAAGTCACTGTTCATCCAGTCATCAAAGATTTACTCATGCCCCAATTGCCAGGCATAGTGTTAGGAGCTGGGAATACAATGGTGAGTGAAAAATGAGTATTGTCTCTGGAGCTTATAAATCTTATGGGAAAGAGAGTTAATCAAACAGTCACGCATGTAAATACAAACCTCTGCCTGACCTAGTTCTGGGGAAGAGGAGTGTGATAACTAAAGTGATAATATGAAGAGGAAGTGGTGACTAAACTGATACATGAAGGATGATTATGAGTTGACCAGATAAGAGGGAATTGGGAGATAACTAATCCGAGCCCAGGGTACCATCTGTACCAAGACCCCAAGGCAGAAACAAGTTTAGCTTATTATAGGAGCCGAAGAAAAACCTGTGTGACAGAAGCATCATTAATTAATTACAAGGTCCAGGAATGAGGTTGAGTGAGGTTAGAGAGTATAGCAGGGTCAACCAAGTATGCATGTCCCAATAGATGAGCATTTTCATCTTTATCCTAAGCAAGGAGAGTTTTAAGCAGGGAGATGACATGTTCAAATTTGCCTTTTTCAATATTACTCTGTGGCTGCTGTGTGAAGGCCGATGGAGAGAAATCTAACGCCAAGGTGGTGATCATTTCCATTGGGGTGGTGGAAAGAAAGAGTGGACACACTTAAGAGGTTCTCAGAAGGACAGATGAACAGCCTTGGTGATGGATTAAATGGGACAACAGATGGATACTCGAAAAGGATGGAAAAGCTAGGAAAACAGCATATTCTGATATCAAGTGATGATAGTCAAAGACTTCTGATCTTCTGTCCCCTTAACCCTCTTCATCAGGCCTCCTCTGGGTTTTGCTCAGGTTATTACTAGTTGAAATGAGGCATTCACAAAGTAGCACCCGTGTACTCCCTCCTGAATGGGTCCCCGAGATTGTGGGGAGAGAGAGCATGGACAGATTTTGATGAGTGTCTTGGATTACAACCCACATCATTTGATCAGGGTGGACTTTGAACAGAAGAGAGTAAGCTGCTAACAAGTATGTCACAACTCAGGGGAGGACACATTTTGATAAATGACACAAGACCCTTTTTCTTACTGAGGTTGAGACCCTTACCCTGCCTACCCTCAGGCCAGCAGAAGTTGCGGCAACATGTTAGGGGCCTCACCCTCCTCTCGGTGGCTGCCAACCTTTGATTAATCCAAACACCCAACACAGGAAGAACCCTTGGCCCCATGATCTCCTTGCTCTCTCATTCTGATTCATGTGTGTTTCATCATATCATGTGACTTGTTATGAGTACATCAAAAGAATGTTCTTCCAACTATGACACATTCAGCATCTATAGATCTGACATTGAATCATACACAACAGGAAACATCATGATAAGTTATCTATTTTTACCAGGCCTAACTGGCAAATACTGTTGGGAAGGAGGGTACTTTTGCTAAAGATGTCATTCACAGTGCAAAGGCAATGAAAACGCCCAGTGATTTATTATGGGAAAGTGGCCAAAGCTGACAAATGTTTTAGGGCTGATAGTGGCCAGAAAAGGGGTAAGCGTTTACATCAACATGCTGTAAATGACAGGGGAGGGAGGGATAGGGAGAATGACCTCTGGCCAGGAATAACGTGAAAGAAAGCTTAGCCTTCAAGATTGCCCTACAGAGTATAATAAATCACATTAATTTGGGCTTTTTACTAATTCAGAATTCCTGAATTTGGGAATCTCCAGGCTAATTCCTGGGATTAAAAAAGAAAAAGAAAACATTCTAAAACCTTTGTTTAACCTCCTTAGAAAAGCAAACTGTTGTTCATCGTGCTAGCCATAGCTATAAGCATTCAACTCACCTAGTAAGGGCAAGGTGATATGCTCCCTGAGGCATGCATACAAGGACAACTACTACTTTAATTATTGTTGGAACCCTCTAGGACAGAGCTGCCCAGTGGAACTTCCTGAGATGGTGGGAAGGTTCTGTAATTCAGAGTTTTCCAATACTGTAGCTACTAGGAAATGTGGCTACTGAGCCCTTGGAATGGGCCTAGTGTGAAGGAACTAACTTCAATTCTATTTAATTTTTCATTCATTTTCAATTTAAATAGCCACATGTGACTAGTGGTTACTATATCGAGCAGCAGAACTCCAGAAGGTCCAATTGGCCAATATGCATATAGAGATAGACTCAATTACAGATAGGTCAATACTGCACATAAACTTTTAACATAAACACGAAAGCAGGCAGCACTGTGTCTTCTTGCCAAAACGTCATTAATCGTTGAGGAGTGACTATAGATTTAACATTTATTTTTCACTCAAGATTTACACATCATAGGCATTTAAATACTAACTAAACAAATAAATCATTAGGAGAACATTAAGAAAAGGTTTACAGTTACGGCATTTCATAATCCAGTCCTGCCTTTTATGTTAAGTCTGATGGTGTGACGCTTGAATGCAACTTCTAGAGAGTCTATGCAATGTTCGTGTGGCCATGTTCAAGCCACACTGCTTCACTGCCTGGTAGTTCAATATTCACCTCTGTAGACTGGACGAGTATTCAGCATGATGGAGATGACCAGCTGGGGAGGGGAGGCCCCACAGACCAAGGGCGGAGGATTCCACACTGAGCGTAATTGCGGTGCCCTAGCCCTTGCACTTCACACCTGGGGATGTCCTGCCACCCTGGCCCAGAAATTCAAGCGATCCGCCAAAAACAGTGTTGGCAGAACACTCTAAGGTTGTTTGTAAATTTATGAGGCAAAAAAGAGAGAAGACTCCAAGAAATAGTATTAGGAAAGAAAAAAAGGGTGCTGTGGAGACTTTTTATACTTTTGGAGAATAGCATTAACTTTAAGCCTATGAGCTGGAAAATTTCCGTTGAGAGAAGATATTTTGTATAAAAAAAAAAAAGTGAACAAAACTTTCCCAAGAAGAAATATAAAACTCAAATGATGATTGAAAATTTGATCAGTAGTCAAATAGTTCTCCACACAAAAAAGCACCAGGACCAGGCGGTTTTAAGAAGTGTCCGAGAATTCAAAAAGAGGAAAAGTTACTCAATTCTTTTTACGAGTTTATTTTGACCTCATTACCAAAAGGGACAGTGAAAAAGAGAAATAAATATAGACCAATCTTACTTGTAAAGCAGATGCAGAAATCATAAGTAAAATATCAGCAAAATATAAAAGTTTATGTTCAAATATATACATTCATATATATATACACACACACATAAATATGCACATTACATACATGTGCATATAGACTAGAATGGCATACATATTTAAAATGTATTAAAAATAATATTATATAATGACCAAGAAGAGTTTATTCTATAAATCTACAGATGGTAGAACATTAGAAATTCTATTAATGTAATAACATGTAAAAGCCCCCTGGAAAAATATTACGTTGGCCCCACATCTCAAACAACACATAGAATACTTCCCAAAAAGGAAACACGGGAGAATTGTTTTATAATCCCAGAGTGGGGAAAACCATTATATGATTCAAAATTTAGAAACTATAAAAGATCGATCATTTATCTACATGAAAATTAAATTTCTATATGCAAAAAATAAGCAAATTCAAAATGCAAATGTTACTTTGGTAATAAATACTACAATTCATATGTAAAGGGCGAATCTATTGTCTAAAGGGGCCTTAGAAATCAGGAAGAAAATGGTAAAACGACAGTAAAATGTACAAATCTGAAGCATGCAGTTCAATGAACCTTGATGAATGTCTACAGCCATGTGACCGTGATCGAGAACAGAATGTGGCTCATCTCGGTTCGGGCACAAGGTTTCCTTACGATACTTGCCAGCCAGTTGACCTACTGTAACCCAGTAGGCGATCACCGTCCTGATTTCCATCATCGGATTTGTGTCACTTGTTTTTAGCACCCTTTTAAAAATTGGGAACACAAAGATCTTTACCATCATGTCCCTGTTTTTACTTAACATAGTGCTACAGGTCATTTCGATGTAACATGATGGAAAGCAATTTAGCAAAATCCAGAAAGGCTGCAGATGTGGTTACTATAAACTCACGAGAACACTTCCAGGTAGGCACTGAGAACCCTCTCACTTGCGTTCACAGGAGTAAGTCGGAGGCTGCTCGTTGCAGCATTGATTCCCATCACACCCACAGAAACTACAGAGACACAAAACAACATAAGAGTCCATAAATGGAATAACGTGTAGTTGTTAAAATGAATATTTTGAATGTATATCAATGTAAAGAAGCAATCAAAAATATAATGTTGAATGAAAAAAAAATGTTGCAAAAGGGTTCACACAGTATAATAAAAATTCAAAACGTAGTACGGTAATACTGTTTATGGATGTATTTAAGGAGTATATGAAAACATAAAGAGGATCACTTTAACATCAAGTTATTCACAGGAAGGAGAACCTGAGGGGTGAAAAGATCTTGAACTGCCTGTGAGATTACTTCTGGAGCAAAATGGCAAAATGTTAATATTTATTGAATTTAGGCGGAAAGAATGTGGTGTTATTATGACACATTTTTGCATACTTCAAATTTTTCCTACTTTATAAAATAAACTAGCTGACATGTAACACCACACATGGGGTGAGGACACGTGGGTTTACAGCCTCCAAGCCTCAGTTAACTCATCTGTAAGTCGGGGACAGATAACCCTCGCCTCGCCTCCTTTCTGTGTTGTCAGAATAGGAAAACATTTAGTCCGCAGCGAAGTCCCATGCAGCTAACATTATTACAACTGCTAATTGCTGAGGATTGCTGCATCACACAACTCCAGGAACCCCCATTCACGCAGAGAGTGCCACCTCCCTACCATTCATCAGCCCCTTGCTAAGCATACCCAATGCTTTTTTGCCCGTGTATTCCTCATAGCAACCTGGAGAGATGGGCGTACTCTGCTATTGTCATTCTCATTTCACAAGTAGACGCAGGCACAGAAAGGCTAAGTGCATTATCCAAGGTTCCTGGGGAAGTGAGTAGAAGAGACAGGTTTGATTCAGGCCCATCTCATTCCAAAACCTCTGCTCTTAATCACGAGGTGGCTGTTTCCCAGCCCAGGCCTGTCAATGTTCTTTCAAAGATGTCTTCCAATACTCTAGCCTGTGTTATCAGGATTCCTACCTACCTCCTCTCTTTCCATCCACCACCGCCCCCCGCAACCTCTCTTCAGGGCAGGTGGGACATTTTCCTGGCTGCCTAGTGCTGAGAAGCACAAGGAATCTCATTAGAAGAGTTCGGATCCCCTAGACGGCACATCATTCTGCTCCTTGGCTCTGCTCCGATTCCTCCCCAGCTGAGGGCCTCCACAGCCTGGCCCTTTGCTTCAAAGCCAAGAGGGTCAGGGAAGCAGCCATTGCACTGGTGCCCATGGGTTAAAGAAGAGCACCTCTCTGCTTTTCTTTTGGGGGCACAGTTTTACAGCTTTCAAGGACATGATGGGAGTGATGTATGATTTAGGCCTCTATTCCGTGTGTGGGTGGGACTTTGCTGTGCACAGAGCAGCAAACAGGCCTGCCCACAGTGGGAGGATCAGTGTGGGTCTCCAAGCTTTCTCCTGAGAAACTGAGGCTGCAAAGTAATGGGACTAGTTTTATGAGCCAGGAAGATTCACTTATAATTCCTCCTCTGTGTGTGTGTGTGTGTGTGTGTGTGTGTGTGTGTGAGAGACACAGTACTGTGTTTCCACATACATAATCTCATTATAACAATCCTGTGGGGATATGATATGATACCTTGCTTACAGATGTGGAAACTAAGACCCAGAGAGGTCAAACAACTTGTCAAAAGTCATCTAGCCCATTTACAGCAAAGCTGTACCTCCAGCCCAGACAGATCTTCTGTCTCTAGAGCATGTCTTAGACCATCAGCTGTTCTATTTCATAGATGCCTCAATAGGGATGATGTTTTGCTACGTAGTAGAAAAACATGCTATTGACTCCCTTAATCCTTGAGCACTGGGGTTACCCTGCTCCCTCACTTATAACGTCTGATTCCTGAAAGATGCTCCCTCCATGTGTGAAAGCCACATCACATTGAGAAAGTAAGTCAAGATTTCTTTAATTTGGGAAATTCTACAAGGGAACCAAAAGGCAATCGTCTCACCAGCTTCAGCATCTTCTTGAATTAGTAAGCAGCTCAGATCGGGGATACCAATGTTGGTGGATGAAGAATGGACTTTCAGACAAGCTCTATTTTAGTGACCTTGTAATAGCAATGTTTGTTGATCCTTTTGTTGCAACACAAGCAAGGCTCTGAGTTCTTCATACACAGCATCTCATTTTCCCATTAAAACTCTTTAGAGATAAGGAAACTGGGTTTAGAAGGAGTAAGTAACTTGCCCATGGTCACCCAACTAGTGTCAGTGCTGTGATTATGAACAGAGGACAGCTGGCTTTAACGCCCCAGTGCCCCGCCTCTACCCTGAACTCAAACAGCAGGACTTCACCCCTCAGGGTTTGCGGCTTTGCTGCCAGGCTCCCAGTGTGAGTGACTGGAGGTCTGCGCGGCCACCGTGGGCCTTCTCCATCTGGCCTCTTGCCAATGGCTCTTCTTCAGCTTCTTGGAGCCTTTGGGATGTCCATTTTAGTGAAGTTCATTGTTTATTCATCGCCTACTCTTGCCCTATTGCCGCCCCTCCCATCCAGATCCATGGCTCATTCGTGCTGGGCCTTAGTCTGCCCAGACATTCCTAATTTTCATCAGTACCTGGGCCCTGTGTCCTGCCTCACGTGGGTAGCATGAAGGAGCCCACAGTAATGTGGGAATGACAAGCTTCCTCCATCCAGTGCAAACTATGATATGCTGATCCCCGCAGCAAATATTTTGGAAAAAATACCCTCATCCATAGCTTCCTTGGGAAGCTAAGTCACCATTAATCCTTTTAAACTAAAGATGGAGAATTTAAAGCTCTTGCAGGCCACAAAGGTGTGGAAAAACCATAGTCATCTTCTATGGTGCCAATTTACTCCATCATTAAAAAACATTATTTTTATATTGAAAATAACACCAATATGTAATAGAAAAAAATCTTCTGAGTTTAAGATAAAACCAAAAACATCAAAAATGTCCAATTCGCAGCAGGCTGCTTTAGGCTGCAACCCAACAATCGCTCACGGGGGGCCTCCTATATGCCTCCTATATGCACAGCACAGGGCCCCCGATGACAGCCCTGAGGAAGGCAACCTCTCCCTGTTCCTTCCAAAGCTGGAAGTCTAGCAAGGAAAACAGACATGAAATCAGTACTTCTAAGTGTGCTGCGTATTACACAAGATGACAGTCAAAGAGGTTTAAAAACACAGAGAAGGGAATGGTAACTTCAACTAGGATTCAGGGAAGGGTTTTATAAGAAAGTGACTTTTACGTGGAGATGCGGCAAATGATGAATGAGGAAATAAGATACATTAAATCTCACAAACAAAAGAGCATGAAGAGTTCTAGGAACTGAGAGAAGAGTCTGTGGTTGCATTGGGGAAGCAGGATTTTGGGGGAAAGTACCTGAATAAGGAAATATGAAAAGCACTGACTTACTGCATTACAACTGTAGCTCCACCTCCTGTAAAACAGGAATAGTCAAATATTAGTAAAATAAGTGATTTGACAAATATTAGCCCTTAAGGGATAATTTATATTCTAAAAGAATGCTTGGCCCAGAAAACCTGAGAAAACCTACTGGAAAACAAGATGAAACAAGAGAATTCAAAAATGAGTTGGAAAGTAAATATATAAAACCAACGCTTTCCTTAAACAATTACTCGTTAGAAATTGTGGCAAAACAAAAGATCTAATTTAAATAACAATCAAAAGACTCCTAGGGGTAAATGTAACAAGTTATTTGCAGGACCTTTATTAAAACTGTTTTATTATTGACAGATCTAAAGATGACTTAAGACATTAAAAGACAAACTATTGTCTTTGATGGGAATATACCAATTCTTCCTAAATTAATGTATACATTTCTTGAAATCCCAATTAAAATAGCAATTTTTTAACCTAACAAAAAGTTTATTTGTGAAACAAAAAATGAAGATGAATCAGAAAACATTTTTAAAATTGTTTTCTTGGCCAATATATGTTCTACTCATCACATCTCCATCAAATATCTTTTCAAATATTGAAACTGACCTTGCCATGTGCACAATTCCAGCAAAAGATTCATGCAAGTCATTCTGATATTTCATATTGTATTTTGTCTTTAAAAAAATGTTCACCGTGACTCACAGAATTGATTGCATGACCTAATGGGTCACACACATAATGTGCAACCCACTGACATAGAGACCTTTTGCACTGTTATGTTGGTACCTTTTAAGAAATATTTTATTGTTTATACTAATACAATTGCCCCAACTTTCCCACCTTTTCTCTCCTCCCCCCGTCCTGACCTCCTTTCCCATAGTCAGTCAATCCCCACACTGTTGTCTGTATCTATGGGTCCTGCATATCTGTTCTCTGACTGATCCCTCCACCTTCCTTCAGCCAGTCCCCACCTTCTCCCTCCCCTCTTACAGGTGTCAGTCTGTTCCCTGTTTCTATCTTGATGACCAGAGAAACTAGTTGATCTGTTAGACTGTTGGCTGGTACAGGACCTTATTTAAAGTGGTAGATATATATCTGATATTGTCATTCCTGATACTTTTTGGTGGGAGAGTTTTTAAGAGCACCAGTTAGGTCTGATTTAGTGAGGCTCCATGAGGTTTTTCATGGTTAGGTGAACTATCAGGTTGGAGCTGGTGATATTTAAAAAAAAAAATTTAAAGTTTATTTATTGATCTTAGAAAGAGAGAGGAAGGGTGGAGGGAGAGAGAGATCAGTTTGTTGTTCCACTTATTTATGTATTCATTGATTGATTCTTGTATGCGCCTTGACTGGAGATCAAACCTGCAATCTTGGTGTATCAGGAAGATGCTCCAACCAACTGAGCTACCCAGCTAGGGCCTGGGGATATAAGTACTTCCTCAGAATGCATCCTTGACCTCCAGCCCAGTGCCTCAGGCCCTACCTCTGACCTGATGAGCAGCAATTCTGCTGGCCTTCCATTCCCTCTGCAATACCACTTGTAGCATAACTTCAGCATCCACGGATACCCCCAGAAAACTTCTTTTAAAAAAAAAGATTTTATTACTTTATTGTTGTTCAATTACAGTTGTCTACATTTTCCCCCAACTACTCCCCCAACCCCAGCCAATCCCATCTCCCTCCCCAGAAAACTTCTTGAAAACAGAAAACAATAAGAATAACTAGTCTAGTCTGATACTAAAACTATTTTAAAGTTATAATAATTAAATGACTTGTTATTAGGGAAAAAATAGATCAATGAATAAGGATGAAGAGTTCATAAATGAAACCAAATTCATATGAGAATTTAGGGTATGAAACAGTAGCACTTCAAAACAGCTGAGAAAAGGCAATTAGCAAATGGTTTTGGAACAACTGGCTGATTGGCAAAAAACAAAGAAAAATAAAGCTGGGTGTCTACTTCACTTATTACACTAACATCAGTTCCATACGATCAAAACATTTAAATGTCAAAAAGAAACTATGAAAGTTCTGGAAGAATAAATGGCTGAGCTTATACACCAGGAAAATAGAATGACTTTCTGAGAGGGACCTCAAACCCAGAAGCCATAAAGAAAAAGATTGATAAGTTTATATAAAAATTCAAAATTTTTCTTGTAAAAAATGCCATAAACTAAAAGAAATGACAAATGACAGTTGGGAAAATATTTAACTCATGTGACATGAAAGAAGCTAAATTCTTTCATTTTTAAGAAGCTCATGCAAATAAAATAAAGAAATGATAAACAATGCATACCAGTAGTCAATTACCAAAGAGTGAAATAAAAATATGAAATATGAAAATACGCTCAATATTACTCATAGGGAAAGACATGCAAATTAAAAAGCAACGAGAGACTTTTTTTAACCCAGATGGTGAGAATCTGAAGTGATGAGGCCCTCTTCTGAGAGGGCTGTGGAGAAGCAAGCACTGTTAGACACTGAGCGGCAGCTAGGCGGAGTGAGCTGGCTCATTTCAGGAAGGAAACTTGGCAAAATTCATCTAATTTTAAAGGTACAGCTATAGACTAAAAATTTGTTTCCTTCCAAAATTCATGTGTGAAATCCTCAGCCTCGCCACCCCCAGTGTGATTGTGTAAGGAGGCGAGGCCTTTGGGAGATGATTACTGGGGTCAGTGCTCTTACGGAACAGACTCCAAAGAGCCCCCTTTCACCTAGAGACATAACAGACAGATGCAGATGATAGACACATAGCTGAACCATGTGAGACACAGTGAAATGAGAGACAGACCATGTGAGAACACAGAGAGATGACGGTCATCTATGAGCCAGAAAGGGGTTTCCACTGGACACTGAACATGCTGACACCTTGATCTTGGACTTCTCAGCCTCCAGAACTGTGAGAAATAAATCTCTTAATTACGTCACCCAGTCTATGGTTACTCTGTTATAGCAGCCTGAATGGATCAAGACAGATACATATGATTTAGCTTAGCAATTACTCAACTAGGAATTTACCTGTAGAAACATACCTCTGGGTGTTGTTCAAAAAATGTACAAGTGTGTTGTCCATCATGGCATTTTTGATAATAGCAAAGCAAGAAGAAACCTACCAATCAGGGCTTACATAAAGTATGGGGCTCCCATGTGATGGATTCCCACGCAGCTACGAAGAAGAATGAAGTTGTTTTGTGCGTACAGAGATGGGAGGTGCGACACTGCACGGCGTCATTGTTACAGGGATCACCAATTACACAGGCATCAATGAACAGATGATGATGATGATGATGGATGCAGAGCTAGACAGACAAGCACACTGGTATAAACAAATTTTCTGAAATTCTGTGGCTCCCTTTGGGCAAAGGCACAGGCCTGAGGTGTGCAGGCTTTTACACTTCATTTTATGTTTTGGTTTACTACTGGAAGTTTTCAACATAGAGATAACTATATTCATGAATTAAAATATAAACATGGATTTCCTGGGTAGTGGAATAATGGATTTCTTTTCTTCTTCTTTAAATGTCCATAGTTTTAAAAAAGAGATTTTGCTTGCCCTGGGGAGGTAGCTCAGTTGGCTGGAGCGTTGTCCTATACGCCAAAAGGTTATATAGGCGTTCAATTTCTGGTCAGGGCGCATACCTAGGTTTCAGGTTCAATCATCAGTCAGGGTGTGAATGGGAGGCTACCGATTGATGTTTCTCTCTCACATCAATATTTCTCTCTCTCTCTTTCTCTATCTCTCTCTCCTCCCTTCCTCTCTCACTAAAATCATGAAACATATCTTTGAGTGAGGATTTTAAAGGAAATATTTTGTGGGAGTGATAAAAACAAAGTTACCAGGTAAGACCTTGACCCAAAGGAATGAACCTAAAACGATGGCCTGCCTGACTGCTGGAGCCCGAAGAGGAGGTGCTTGTAGAGGAGAATGTTTTCAACATCTCCCAGATTTTTCACCCGCCTCACATAGCGATGATGGTCTTCCCTACATAACCACCAGGGAACTGGGCTTCAGCATCAACAGAGTTAAAATAAATAAAAGGAAATCAGGCTTAAAAAGAATGTCGTTATGATGTGTGCAAGCGTTTCCTCCCTATAGATAAAATTGAGCAAGATGAGAAAAACAGATACTGGTGCACCTCATGTCTTTTCTTCCCCTTCACTTAGTTTAGTTGGGAGACTAAGATGGCTCACCCATCCTGCCTTCTCATGGGCCCTGCGTGCCCTGGGAGCCTAAACATGTAGCAGGTTTCAGCTGGATTCCAGAACCCTGGGAACATGGCCTGTCCACCCAGCTCAGTCTTCTCCCTTGCATCCCTGGTTTCTGAGGCTCTTCCTCTTCATGCTCCTCCTGAAAGGCAATTCTGTCTGATCAGTTGTATGGAGACCAGCTCTGTGTGCAGCATCACACGGGGTACAAGAGATAGTAAGACACAGCCTCTATACCCAGAGAACTGCTGGGTGCTTCTGAGAAACCTCAGGAAACAATAAGGCATCCCTGTGACAATAGGGATCTAAAGAAAGAATTTCAGCCAGGAATTTGAGATGGACTATGTGGTATTGACTGAATCAACCTCCAACTAACCTGCTCTTTTTCCATACAGCAAGGGGCAGCCCCATAACACTGTTCAGGTAAAGAGACATAAGCAGAAATCTTTGGGTGAGAAAAGAAAAGATTTGTAAGAAGGACAGACCCAATCAGCATGTCCCTCTGACCTTTTGGCCCTTTGCCCCATTTCTTCATTTGGGAAGGTGGCCGTGAGACTGCAGGTGAGGTAGCCATCTTATAACCAGTGGCAACATGCATGAGAGTGAAGCCAACATGTTAAGAAGGGCAGAGTAGAAGAAAGAAAGAATCGAGTCTCCGCTGACTTTGTCGGGCCACTGCACCATCCCTGATGACCCTGACATCTGGGCTTTTCATTATGTGAGAAAAACAAGCTTCCCTTTTGTTTAAGTTACTGTCAATTGGATGTTCTGTTATTTGCAGCCAAATCCATTATTAACTGATTCACCTGGTCTTAAGAGGAAGTAGCTCTGATATAGTGGAAACTGCACTGACCTTGGAATCAAAAGATTTGGCTTCAGGTTGTAGTACTAAGGTTTACCAGGATAAATTATTGCTTAACTTTTCTGGGTTTCTATCTCCGTAAGTATAAAATGGGGCTAATAAACTACTCAGATGGAGAGAGATCTGAGGACTCCATAAAAAGGGGAAGCAAAAGTCACTGTGTATAGTAGGTCTCAACTCAATAAATATCTGAATTTTTTTTTTGTTGAGAACATGGAAGGACATCCAGGAGGAGAGGCTTACCTGGAATACAAATAGAGCAAGGTGAGGTGAAATGTAAGGCACAAGGAGCAGATAAGGGGAAACCTCAAGAAATGTCAACAAGAAGAGGCAGTGGGCAAATCATCTTGCCTCTTGAAATGGACCTGGAATCTAGTCCCCCCTAGAAATCTCAGGTCAAATGGAAATGATGGTGTCCAGGAGAATGCTTTCCCCTCCCCTTCTTCCTCCCTCCTTCTCTTTTTTAAAAGGTAGAAACTATTTCAAAACCACTTAGGGAAGACACAATTTTGTTCTGATTCACAGTGGAGAGGGATGAGGCCTGGTTTTTCAACCACTAAACCCACGAAGAGGATTGGTGCATTCTTCCATTCCCTTCTAATGGGACAGAACACACAAAGCCACTGTGTGCAGAATTAAGAATCGGGAGCTCTCTGGCCTGCCCTGTGTGTGTTCTTGGATGCTCTCCTAGCCTCTTGGAACTTCAACTCCCTCATCTCCAAGATGGGGGTGCACGAGAAAGGGGTGATAGATAGGGGAGAAGTTGCTTAGATAAGCTCTTGAGTACATTCTTGTATTTATTGGTTTGTTGTCATCCCTGGGGCACAGGAGGGAACCTCTGATTGCTCATTTATCCCATCAATGTCTACACTGATGAAATAGATAATCCCTTTTCCTGACAAACAGGGAGATAGACAATAAATGAGCAAACAAATGAAGAATTGGGTCATTTTAGAAAGAGATAAGAACTGAGAAAAAAATAGGATGAGGTCATGCAGGAGAGCGTGCCTGGGGGGTCAGGAAGCTACTAGAAAGAGAGAGGTCAGGGAAAACCCCTCTGAGGTTACACCTTTGTGCTTAATGGGAGTGAGGAGCCCGCCACACCCCAGCTCCCTGCAGGAATCTGGCCCGCTCCTTTGACTGACTGCCCTGACTGGTCTCACTGCAGATGTGTTTCCAAGATGGCATGTTCCAAGTCCATGAGAGCACCCAAATGAGCCCAGACTGGCGGTCTCCATGACCCATCAGAATCAAGGCAGGTACAGGCAAATCTCATGGTATCCAAAAGAGAGGATGAGGAGGCCAAAGGCTGTGGAAGCCAGTCCACGAAGGAAGGCAGAAATACTGCACTTCGATTTCATCTGTTTTTTTAATGTTATTCTTTTCATATTTTATAGGGACATCCTTTATAATGCCTATGATATATTTTTGAGATAACAGTAATGGTGAACACTGAATAGTGCCGGCTGTGAACTTAGACACTGTTCAAAGTGCTCAGATATATTAACTCCTATTTTATGATAACTGGTTGGGGTACATACTGATATTCTCTCCATTTCACAGGTGACGGCAAGGAGGCAGTGAGGTAACTGACTTAAGTGAGACTTGGAGCCAAGCAATCTGGTACCATAGTCAGTTCTCCTGCTTAGTCATTATGCTGTGGCTGCTTTGTGTACAAAATCTAGTCTTTTAAGCATATGGTTAAATTGTAATATGGTTTTATTGGAGGTTCAAGTTCAAATTTTTTAGAAATCTTCTGTGAAATGATTGAAGGCCATAGCATTGGCTATAAAGTAGGAGAAAGTTGGGTTTAAATTCTTACTAACAAATATTATTCATAATCTTTGTTAAAGATGGAAAGGCAGACCTTATTTGGGGGTAGAACGGGTTACTACATGGTGTTTAAGAGCTGGACTCCACGCTGAATACAACAAGGACCAGAGGAGATTCATAGGCAATAAGAAGATGGGGGTTACTGGATGGAAAATTACCAGAGGAAACGGTGGGTGAGGGAAATTTTGGGCAGACCAACCTTCATGGGATTTTCGCTAAACACATGCCAGAGTGGGGGATGAGAAAGCTGATCAGATATCAAGGGTGAGGGATATTCACTAAACTGACCCAGCAGGATTTTGGCTGAAACTGGATAACACTGGTCAAGGACAGAGCCCAGGGATAAAGCCTGGTCAGGAAGAGGCCTTGGAGCAGGCCCGACTTCCAAGTTTAAGGGAAGTCTTTGTCATCGCCTGTGCTGTCATGCCCTGGGAGGGTTAACTTGGGTAAGTTATCTAACATCTCTGAGCTTCAGATTTTTCATCTGAAAAGCACAGATAATAATATCTTCTTTATACATTACACAGATTAAGTGAAATAATGCTCAAGAAATACTTTGCACACTGCTTGGCCTAGTAAGTGCTATTAATATCGTTGTTATTATGAAAGCTCTTGCTGGGGAGTTAAGTCATTCCTGACAAAACCAGGCTCTCAAGACTCTTTTTTAAGAAGTGAGCTGTAGAAGAAATGGGCTCAGAAAACAAGTTACAGAGGCAAAAGGAGGGCCTCTGGAGCTCAGGAGAGGGAAAAGCAAAGGTAATGTGCCTGGGAGGGGAGAGAAGGGGAAGGAAAGGTGCCAGCATGCTCTCGGAAAGGAGAGCACCAAGACCCCTTAAATGCCCTGGCAAGTGTGCAGCTTGGCATGACATTATTGCAGTGCAGTTTGTAATACATATCAAAATATAAAACATGGCATACCTTTGGACTCAGTCATTTCATTTCTGAAAATGTATCCTAAGGAAATGATAGTACAGGAGTAGACAGGTGTGTCTGAGCATGTCTGGTGAAGCACTATTTAACAGGGTAAAACTTGCACAATAACCTTAATGCCCGTCAGCAGGCGATTGGTTAAACACATAACAGTGTTCATACAGTACAATGCTATGCAGCCATTCAATGTGTTCAGTGATATGTAAAAAGCATCATATATTTAGTGCAAAAGGCAGGGTACAAAATAACACATATAACATGATTTTTTAAAGATTTTTATTTATTTTTAGAGAGAAGAAGGGAGGGAAAAAGAAAGGGAGAGAAACTCAATGTGTGGTTGCCTCTTGTGCACCTCCTACTGGGGACCTGGCCCACAACCCAGGCATGTGCCTTGACTGGGAATCGAACTGGTGACCCTTTGGTTCACAGAATGGCACTCAATCCACTGAGCCACACCTGCCAGGGTAGATTCTATTTTTGTAAAAACAAAATCAAAATTCAAACAAAAGGTCTGTTTTCATGTGTGGATGACTGTGTAGGCACATGTGGAGGAAAGACACCTAAATGTTAGCAATATAACTCTTCTTGGTCCTGGTAAGATCGTTATTCATACTCCTGACTAAATATTTCCAGCTCCCAGTCTTCAAAGCACATAGTTGGAATGTGCTTCCCAGCTCCGTGGTGGTCAGGTGTGACCATGTGAGCATTTGGCCAATGCTGTAAGCTGAAGTATGTGTCACTTCTGGGTCAAGTATTTAATTGTTGGCATGAGACTTTCCACTACTATCCTTTATTTCCCTCTGCCATAGTAATCAGCAATGTTCCAAATGGCTAGTGGCAACCTGTCTGCCTATGTCCCAGGGTGAGAGAGATGATAACATTGGAGGCAGATGCCCCAGCCAACTTTCTGAAAGTGATCATATCATGTAGCTTGTGGGAAAAAAGTCAGTGATTGGGAATTATTTGTCATGTCCGCAAAGCCTGATCTATACAGATGTTCCTTGTCTTTTGATGAGCTTACATCCTAACAAAACTATGGTAAGTTGAAAATATCATAAGTCAAAATGCATTTACTACACCTAACTTATTGAACATCATAGCTAGAGATCTTAAATGCACTGAGAACACCTACATTAGCCTGGAGTTGGGAAAATTCATCTTGCTGCTGATGCCCAGCATCATAAGATAGTGTTTATCCTATGGCATATCACTAGCCTGAGAAAAGATCAAAATTCAAAATTTGAAATATGATTTCTACGGAATGAATATCACTTTTGCACCATCCCAAAGTTGAAAAATCATAAGTTGAACCATCCTAAGTCAGGAACCATCTGTACTATTGATGACAGAAATTGTGGTAGATTTTTATTTTCTTCTTTTACTTTAGTTACGATATTTCTGAGTTTTCTCCCTGGGCTGAAGCCAAAATATGGGCAGGATGAGTGGGTTGGTCCCACAGCCTTGGTACTGAATCATCCAGAAGAAGGGCTAGTTTGCCTCCTCATCCAGGCTGACCACGGACCTGACCCTGGCCGCAGTGCGCGGTTGGCTGGGGACCGAGGAGAAAACGAGTGTGAGGAGGAGCGAGCAGGGCAGACTGCACACAGCAGCACCATCTTACCTGAGCACAGGCCGGGTCTGTCAGGAGGCTGGAGGGTTAAGGACGCCCATTATCTAACAGAAAGTAAATATACTAAATAGGGCTTGCGTTTATGGGAAATGCTTAGTGTTCTTGCCAGCCCAGTCTAAAGTACAGAGATTCCCATTGCAGAATAAAAAAGCCCTCCTGTCTGCCTTCTCCACTGATCCACGTGCTGCTACCAAAACAATCCTTCCAAACAGCAGTTTCTCGGTATCACTTTTCTGCTCAAAACCTCCCCTTCGAATATAAGACAATGCCATAGATCCTCCAGGCACCCTGCAACGAGGTTATGAATAGCTCAGACTTACTTCCTCCTGGGGGGGGTTCTTCCCCCTCCCAGGAACGTCCCCTACTCCCTCTTACACCACCACACTGCTCTCAGACTTATGCAGCCCTCAGGGTCCCAGATGTGGCCCTTCACCTGCAGGTGACCTTCCTTCACAACTGCAGCTCCAAGGAGAGCCTTCAGAGCCCAGAAGCATTTACTTTCTCTCCAGCAAACTGGACCACACTGGTCACCTACTACTTTGTTTTTATTTATTTATTTTTATTGATTGATTTATAGAGAGAGGCAGTGTGAGAGAGAGAGAGAAACATCGATTTGAGAAATACTGCTTTGTTGTTCCACTTATTTATTCATTTATTGGTTGATCCTTGTATGTGTCCCAACCTAAAATGGAACCTGCAACATTGGTGTATTGGTTGACACTCTAACCAACTGAGCTCCCCAGCCAGGGCTCATCTACCATTTTTGATGCAATTCACCTGGCGGCATTCCTTGAGCGCAGGGACCATGGCTGAAGCATCTTTACTCAGATGTCAGTACTTTAGACAAGCAGCTGCTCCACAGCACTTGGATCAGACTCAAACCAGGGCTCCCCGATCTGTGAGGAAAGGGGTCATTGTCCACTCCCTGTGAACCTCCCTCCCTCCTGCAGAAGACTCCCTCTGCCTCCTTACCTCCTCTGCCTTCAGGAGGCCTCCCCAAAGACAACAGTATCTCCAGGGCTTCAAAGGGGCTTGGGAGACATGGAATTATAGACATGGAATTATATCAAGATTGTTCTTTGGGTCAGTTCTTGAAGATGGTAGTACTATTAGAAAAAAACATTAAGTATATTTTAAGAAAATTGTGGCATATTCCATTTAGTGTTTTACCTAAAGAATGATAAGATGATACTTCAAAAATTGAGAGAAAGAAAAATCCTTAACAAAAAGATTCTATTGTATTAGATTTGCCACAAACCTTTGGGAACAGCTAGCATGGTCTTTAAAATTCAAAATGATCCATTAGGATGGCTATTATTTTTTTTAAAACCATGGAAAATAGTAAATATTGGTGAGAAATTGGAACCCTTGTACACTACTGGTAGAAATGTAAAATGGTGCAGCCACTATGGAAAACAGTGTGTCAGTTCCTCAAAATTAAAAACAGAACTCCCAGATGATCCAGCAGTTCCACTTCTGGGTATATACCCAAAAGGATCTAAAACAAAGACTTGAATAGATATTTGTGCACCCATGTTCATAGCAGCACTATTCACAATAGCTAAAAAGTGGCAGCCATCCAAAAGTCCAAGGACACGTGGATGGATAAACATGTGGTTTATATGTACAATGAAATATTATTCAGCCTTAAAAAGGAAAAAATTCTGACATGTGCTACAACATGGATGAATCTTGAAGACATTACACAAAAAGAAATAAGCAGCTCACAAAATATCAAACATCATATGTTTCCACTTATACGAGATACCTGGATTAGTCAGATTCATAGAGACAGAAAGTTGAAGTATGGTTGCCAGGGGCTGGGTGGAGGGGAAACAAGGAGTTATTGTTTAATGTGTGTGGAGTTTCTGTGTAGAAAGATGAAAACGTTCTAGAAATGGATGGTGGTGATGGTTCACAACATTGTAAATATACAGGACTTAATGCCACTGAACTGTGCACTTAAAAATGGTTAATATGGTAAATTTTGTTATGTATATTTTATTACAATAAAAAATCTAAGAGAGTGATAGTCTTTTTAAAATTCAAGAAATTGCAAGGAATAATTTGTATTTTCATAGAACACTTTTGAAATGAAATAGAAGACAAGAGAAATTTCCTTCCAGGTCAGATAGAACATGGTCCTGTTACTTCTCTCCTTGCTGTCGGAAAACTTTCCAACGTCCTTCTCCCAGAAATTGGTTGGGTCCACTGCAGAGACATCTCCTGTGGCCTTAGAACCTGAAGATTAAATGAGTCTTTACAGTTTTGTCTCCTTCCTATTCTAAATGGTACAAAAAAGGCGTGTTAGTGTATTGATTCAGTAAGCATTGTTCTTATAGTCCAGGGCTGGTCAGGTCATGACCTATACTTGTAATTCTTTTTTGAAAGTATATTTTATTGTATATGCTATTACAGTTGTCCCATTTTTCCCTCTTTGCCTCCCTCCACCTGGCACCTCCCTTTCCCACAGCAATCATCCCCCCTTAGTTCATGTCCATGGGTCATGCATATAAGTTCTTTGGCTTCTCCATTTCCTGTGCTATTCTTAACCTCCCTCTGTCTATTTTGTACCTATCAATTATGTCTCTTAATCCCTCTATCTTTTCTCCCAGTCTCCTCCTTCCCCCTCCCCACTGATAACCCTCCCGGTGATCTCCATATCTGTGATTCTATTCCTGTTCTATTTGTTTGCTTAGTTTTTGTTTTTGTTTTCTTAGGTTCAGTTGTTGATAGTTGTGAGTTTGTTGTCATTTTACTGTTCATAGTTTTGATCTTCTTCTTTTTCTTAGATAAGTCCCTTTAACATTTCATATAATAATGATTTGGTGATGATGAACCCCTTTAGCTTTACCTTGTCTGGGAAGCACTTTATCTGCCTTTCCATTCTAAACGATAGCTTTGCTGGATAGAGTCATCTTGGTTGTAGGTCCTTGCTTTTTATGACTTTGAATACTTCTTGCCATTCCCTTCTTGCCTGTAAGGTTTCTTTTGAGAAATCAGCTGACAGTCTGATGGGCACTCTTTTATAGGTTACTGTCTCCTTTTCTCTTGCTGCTTTTAAGATTCTCTCCTTATCTTTAACCTTTGGCATTTCAATTATGATGTATCTTGGTGTGGTCCTCTTTGGGTCCAACTTGTTTGGGACTCTCTGTGTTTCCTGGAATTGTAGGTCTATTTCCTTCATCAAATTAGGAAAGTTTTCTTTCATTATTTTTTCAAGTAAATTTTTAATTTCTTTCTCTTCCTCTTCTCCTTTTGCCATCCCAATGATTTGGATGTTAGAATTTTGGAGGTGTCCCAGAGTCTTCTTATTCTCTCTTCAATTTTTTTTAATTCTTGTTTTTTCATTCTGTACTGACTGAATGTTTATTTCTTCCTTATTTCCAAATCATTGATTTGAAGCCTGGCTTCCTTCCCTTCGCTGTTTGTTTCCCTGTGGATTTTTCTTTATTCCACTTACTGTATCCTTCATTTCTTCTTTTATGTGTTTGCTGTACTCAATGAGTTCTCTGAGCACCCTTATCACCAGTGTTTTGAATTCTGTATCTGATAGGTTTCCTGTCTCTGTTTCACTTAGTCTCTATCTGGAGTTTTGATCTGTTCTTTCATTTGGGCCATGTTTCTTTGTCTCTTCACTTTGGAGCCTGCCTGTATTTGTTTCTGTATATTAGGTAGAGCTGCTTTGACCCCCTGTCTTGGTGCACCTGTTACAATGTAAGGGGCAGAGCCTTAGGTATTCACCAGGGCAGGGTAACTTGTTTTGCCGTTTTGTGGTGCTGTATGTGGGGAAGGGGACAGAGAGAGAAAAATGTTGCTTGCTCAGCCCTGGACTCATTTCCAGTCACTTCATCCACTTCCCACACATGAGTGGTGCCCCTCTAGCTGTTGCCCTGGTGGTCATTCCTAGAGTGGAGGCGGGGGGAGTTGCATAAGTTCTAGAACTATGGGGACCCTTTGAACAGACTCTCCTGAGAGACCAGCAATTTCTTCCGCCACCTCAATCCCCATCGGATTTTTATAACCAGAAGTTGTGAGGTTTTATTTTCCCCACACTGGAACCCTGAGCTGTGTGGTCTGGTCTGGGGCTGGGATCAGTGGCTCCCCAGGTGTCCCTCCTGGTTTTTATCTGCCACACGTGAATGTGGGGCTGCCCAATCTGCTGACGCCGCCATCACCACTGCCTCACCGCCTTCACACCGCATCTTCTGCCCTGGCTCCCCATCTCGACCCCTCCTTATCCGTCTGGATGAACATTGCTTCTTTAAGTCATTGATTGTCAGATTTCTGCACAGTTTGATTTTCTGATTTTGAGTTCTGGGTGTTTTTTGTTTTGAAGTTAGCTTTTTATGGTTATGCAAGGAGGTGAAGCGTGTCTACCTATGCTTCCATCTTGGCTGGAAGTCTATACTTGCAATTCTTTACTACCATTTCTAAAGCCAACATTGCTGATCAATCACAAATTTTTTCCCACTGAGAAGAAATGTGGATTCAGAATCCTTCTCAACACATTTCTGTAACTGCATACTAGTAAAGAGATGTTAGCATAAGACACAGGTGGCAAACACAAGGCCCACAGTCTGAATCCGGCCCTCTACCTTGTTTTATCCAGCTCTGCATCTTGTTTCTACCCAGCAGCAGTGCTGAGCTCTCACTAACTGTTAAGAAGTAGTTACATTTATACAGTCCTAAAATTATTTTGGCCCTTTGAAGGCACCCACGAAGCTGA
>VMDR010003452.1:0-72028 GCA_007922815.1 Macrotus californicus
ACCTAAAACAAAAACAAAAACAAACTAAGCAAACAACTAGAACAGGAACAGAATCACAGAAATGGAGATCACATGGAGGTTATCATCAGGGGAGTGGGTGGGGAGAGAGGGGGAAAAGGTACAGGGAATAAGAAGCATAAATGGTAGGTAGAAGATAGACAGGGGGAGGTTAAGAATAGTATAGGAAATGTAGAAGCCAAAGAACTTATATATATGACACATGGACGTAAACTAAAGAGGGGGAGTGTGGGGGGGAAGGGGTGTGCAGGGCGGAGGGGGGGTGGGAAGATGGGACAACTGTAATAGCATAATCAATAAAATATATTTAAAAAATTTAACATTTTTTCTGTCACAGTTGATATTCAATATGATTTTATATTAGTTTCAGGTAGATAACCTAGCGGTGAGACCAGCGATTTTCAACGGGCGTGCTGCAAGAGGAGCACCGGTGTGCCCCCCAAAATTTGAACACATGTGCTACTTGACTGTTTAGTCAGGGGCACTGACCTCTTTTCCCTCAGACTGTCAAGTTGAAAAATGACAACAGCCAACACAACAATAACCATCTGGTGTGAATGAATCAAAATTACACCTATTTTTTTTTGTCAGATTGGCAAAAATATAGTTTTGGGAGTGCAGCAGAATTTCAGTAATTAGTTTATGTGTGCCATGAGATGAAAAAGGTTGAAAATCACTGCCTTAGACAATGACATCACTTACAAAGTCGTCCCCCTGCTAATTCGAGTGCCCACCTGGCCCCATTTTATGATGTTATTGACCATATTCTCTCCGTTGTACTTTACATCCCCATGGATGTTTTGTCCTGACCAACTTGTACTTCTTAGTCCCTTTACATGTTTCACTCATCACCCCAACCCCACTCTCACCAGGCAGCCCTCGGTCTGTTCTCTGCGTCTATGAGTCTGTTTCTATTTTGTTCTTTAGATTCTACATATAACTGAGGGGACCCCTCCAAGGTCACACAGCTAAAATAAGGACAGATCCACCGAAGGCAGGTGCTACCTCTTCATCTCCAATCCACGCAGCCAGGTAGCCCTCGGCATCTCCGCCTCCCTGACTTCTCATCCTTTCCTCTTCTGCACGGACCACCTCCCGCACCCGCCTCGCACACCCCCTACCGTCAAACTTGTCCTTAGAACAATTATTCAGACTCAGGTGCAAATGGTGGATTTCCCATGAGGACATTACATCTTTACAAGGGATCGAAGAGTTCAGCTTATGGGTGCAAACCCTGCTGGTGGGCATGAGCTAACCAAGAAAGGAGAGATCCCTCCAGGAGTTCACTGACTAGGTTGTTGGCCAGCAGCTGAGTCAGCCTCATTGTTGGTGGCCTTTCCTCCTCCAACTGTCAGCTTTGGGGACCACCTACGACTCTTGCCAGGGGAGTAGGCAACCTGGAGCACCGAAGGGAAAGCATTGGCCCACAACAGGAGGCTTCTGTTCTGCCTGCAGTTTTGCTCCAGTGTGCTCTGTGGCTTTAGGCAGTCCCTTGCATCTTCTGGGCCTCAGTTTCCCTCTCTTCCAGAAGATGCAGTTGGATGACCTTTCTGATCCTTCCAGTGCTGGATGTCTGCCTCTGACACAGATGGGGCCGTCTGTCCTGTGCCTCGGAGGAGCTCACACTTGTGGAGCACTTACTGTGCTTGGGAACTGTTCTAAGAACTCTGCATTTATTCCCCAGCCCATGAGGACACACTGTGAGGCACTGCCCCCGTTTTACAGTTGAAGAAACTGAGGCCCAGAGAGGCTCATTCACTTCCTCAAGGTTACTATTCTATTGTGGCATATAATATCATCCCAAAACATAGGGGTGTACAACCACCACCGTTTATTCTGTGGGTCAGGAATTTGGGGAGGGCTCTCTCGCGCAGTTGCCATCAGATGTCAGCTGGGGCTGCATCAAAGTGGGACACCCAGGATCACCCAGTCACATGCCACATAGTTGATGCTGGCTGTCGGCTAGGAGGTCAGCGGAGCTTGCTGAGGCCTCTCCAGCACAACCATCTCAGGGTATTCAGGCTTCTTGTGCGGAGGCTGGCTCTCTACGGAGTGGGTAACCTGAGTGAGCCATAAAGAAGCGGCGGGAAGCTTTCTGACCTAGCTTCAGAAGTCTACATATCTCTTCTTTTGCACCCTATGGCTACAAGCCAGTCCCTAAGGTTGACCCAGTTTAAGAGACGGGGACATAGACTTTACTTCTCAATGGGAGGACAAAGAATGTGTACACATGTTTTAAAACCACCACGGGGATTCAGCCGATAAGTGGAAAAGCTGGAATTTGAACCTGCAAAGGTTGACTCATTGCTGGTCTCTCAGACACTCCTCATGGGTCCCTCAGGAGGGTGTTGGGCAGAGGAGAGGCAGCCTCTGGCTTCAGTTTTCACAGGGTCCCTCGGGCTGCTGGGTGCAGGTGAGATGTAGGGGCCAAGGGCAGAAGCATGAAGACCAGAGAGGAAGATGCTGCAAGACTCCCGGTGAGAGATGACGGGAGCTTAGCTCATGGTGGTAAGAGGAGGGTGGTGAGGAGGAGTTGTGGGAATCTGGATACATTTCGGGTGCAGAATCGATAGGAACTGCTGATGGATTGGATGTGGCAGGTGAGGGAAAGAGAGGAGTCAGAGATAACTACAAGATTTGTGGCCTCAACAATGGGAAAAATGGAACTGCCGTGACCAAGATGGGGAAGGCAGGGTGGAGGAGGGGCCGTTGACTCGTAATCACCACACCAGGCTGCCTCCAAGCTAGGTGTGGTTCCTGGGAAGAGGGGAGAGGTCATGGGCATTTACCTGTTGCAGATACTGAGCTGGGTGTTTCACATGCTGCCATAGGCAGAATTGTTAGAATGACCCTGAAGATTCTGGCCCTGGTACAAGTCCTTCCCTGTTGGAATGTGGGTGAAACTTACAGATATGATGAGATATCGCTACTGTGATTAGGTCACATTATATAACAAAGGGAGATTATCCGGGAAGGCTTAATTTAATCACAAGAGTGCTTTAAAAGTAGTTTTCTCATGTGAGTGAGCAGAAGGCAAGTTAGAGAGAGTCGAAGGAGGAGAAGAGGTTGACATCCTGTGCTGACCTTGAAGTTGGAGAAGACCATGTGCAAAGACCAGAGAGCCACTTCGAGGAGCTGAGAGTGACTCCAGCCAACAGCCAGCAGGGAAACAGGGGCCTCAGTCCTACAGCCACAAGGAAGCGAGTACTGCCAACTACGTGAGCGAGCCTGGAAGCGGATTCGAAGAGCCCAGTCTGGCTGATATCTCGGAAGGCCTAAACAACAAACCCAGTGGAACCTGCTCAGACTTCTGACCTACGGAGCTGTAAACTACTAAATAGGTGTTGTTTTTAAGTCTGGTAGTTTGTTATGCAGCAGTAGGGACTTATTTTACTTAATCCTCCCAACCATTCAAAATGGAGGATCCCGTCCACACTGTACAGAGGAGGGAACAGGCACGTGAGGTCAAGGGCTTTGCCCTAGGTCACACAGGATGGGTGCCACAGTTGGGACTGAAACTCTGGAAGGTTGTCACTCACCAGGCTGCTTCACAGAGAGGGTGTCAGAGCAGCTGGCAGACCTTGGACATGTGGGGCCTGACTGTGCCGGGACCTCAGGTCCTGGTCAAGGCCAGGGAATGGAGCTTCAGTTTCCCACTGGGACTGGCTCATCTCGGGAGCTCTGAGCATCTGGGCCTGCGTGTGAGTCCCTGGAGGTGGACGCGTGGGAGTGTCTGTGTGAGTTTGTGAGCTCGGTGAGGGTGTTACACTGTGAGCGAGTCCAAGTGTGTCTGTGCATCAGAATGCATCTGTCACTGGGAGTGACTAAGTCTAGGTGTGGCTGTGTCTCAGTGTGAGCGTGTATGTGCCCCCTGAAGTGTGTTTGAGTGTCTCTCGGAGGGTCTGTGTCTGAGGGAGACTGTGTGTGAGCGACAATGTGTGTGTGTGTGTGTGTGCATGTGCGTGTGAGAATCGGTGCTGAGGGGGCCACAGCGGGGGGCTGGGGGCTCAGTATCTCTGTGTGCAGGTCTGAGGGTGTATGTGCTCTTAGTCTGTGAATGCCCCTGTGTGTGAATTCTAGGGTGTCTGTGAGTAGTGCGGGTGCATGAGTGTGTGCTCCTGTCTGAACTTCTCTGTGGGTTTGTGTGGGATCTGATGGTCTCATGCGTCGCCAAGGGTGTCCATGCATGTCCCTCTGTGTGTGTCTCCGAGTCTCCAATGTGAGTCTGTGTGTGTCCATGGGTGTCTCTAGTTGTATCTGACTAGGTGGGTCTCTGGGTGTGTGCAGTCAATGGTTGGTTTGGCAGGTGTCTCTGAGTGAGGGTGGCTGTGGAGTATTTTCCAGAGTGCATGCAATCGAGTGGGTGCCTGTTTAAGATCTTCCATGGGTTCATGTGTGAATCTGAGGGTCATGCCTGCCAGTCGCTCTGTGTCCTTTCTGAGTCTGTCTGTGTCCCTGGGTGAGGCCTGTCTTGGTGGGTGACTGGATGCCTGCATCAGGACCAGCCTGAGAGCAGTGTGCGGCGTTAGGGCACGGCCACAGGATCCTCGCAGACAGCGTGGCGCACCCGTCCCTCTGGCACACACCTGCTGGGCTCCCGGTGGAGAAGAGGCCGCGCCCGCGCCCTCCAGGCTCCCACGCCCCGGTGCTTGGCACCCCCTCCCCCGGGCAGCGCCCATTGGCTGCCGCTGCGGCGGCTCCGAGCCCGCCCCGCACGGCCGGCGGGGGGCGCCGCGGGCCAGAGCGCGCTGCGCCGCCACCGCCACCGCCGCCACCGCCAGCGCCACCACCACCGCCACCGGGAGCGCAGCGCGCATCGGGCTCCGCGTACCGCCAGCTCCCGGCCCGCCCGTCCGCCGGCCCAGCCGCACCCGCCAGCCCCGCCGCGGAGCCCCGGCCTGGCCCCGGGTCGCCGCCACCACGCCGCGCGCCGTACTCCGCGTCAAGAATGGGGCGGCCAAGCTGCCCAAGCCGCCCGCCGCTGCCGCGGCGGCCGAGGCGCCCGGCGCCGGCGCCGGCATGGAGCGCTCGCAGAGCCGCCTCAGCCTGTCAGCCTCCTTCGAGGCGCTCGCCATCTACTTCCCGTGCATGAACTCCTTCGACGATGAGGACGCGGGTAAGCTTCCAGGGAGCCAAATCTGGAGGCCCCCTTCCCGACCCGGTGCTCCCTTAGAGGTGGCTTCTCTCTCCTCCCCACCCCCAACCCCTCTCGACGATGCGCCCTAGGGTCTCCTTTTCCACCCACAGGATCCCAGGGTTTCCAGGAGGCGACGCCTTCTAGCCCTCCGCCTTCCCCTAAGGACCCTAGATCCCCTGCATTCATTCACCCCTTTCCCGCAGGTGGGTCCTTTGGGTCGCCTGGACCCAGCTCTCCCTACTCACCTGCGCCTACTGGATGCCCCCTGTCTTGTCCCTGGATCGGACCTATCATCCTTCCTGAACCTCTTGCGTGTACCCATTCCTCAAGCCCCAGGGCTCCAACGCGCCCCGGGGGCTCCGACGCGCCCCCCCGCCATTGGAGGTAGCGCGCAGACCTTAACTCTCCATCTTTGTCTTGGCTGCATCCAGAGGCTCCCTGCCCTAGACCCCCTGCCCTGCGGCCAAGGTCCTTAGTACCCTATTCGTCTCTTCTGCGCTTCTCCTAGAGGCGGGGTCTCCGGACTCCCGGTTTTTTATCAGACTGGAGCGGATCCCGGGAGTGGAGTAGGGGGAGCTGGCCGGGTGACGGCCTATCTTCTTTCCAGCCCGCTGGTCCTGGAGGTAGACGTAGGGAGGCGTCAACTTCATGCCTGCGTGTTCTCTGGAGCGTGCCCCTGACCCTGGGTGCTCTTGTCCCTGGAGAAGCCCTTCTGGGTGGGCCGAACCCAGGTACCAGCCAGCGGCCCGAACCTATGGCACCCTGGCCTGCGCGCAACCTCAGGCAGAGCCGGAGGGGCGGGGAAATGTAGGGAAACCTCTTTGGGGCCCTGGGACCAGGCAGAGGGCGCATAAGGGCTCTGGGTCAGGTTCTGCCCTGTGGAAGTGAAGTCACCAACAGGTGGGGAAGCAAGAGGGTTTGGGCGAGAGTTCCCCCAAAAGTGCCAGCTGGGGAGTCAGAATCAGGTTCTAGTCTTGCTTTTCTACTTATTAGCTGTGACCTTGAGGCAGTCAGGCCATCCCTAGCCTCGATATTCTCATCTGTAAAATGGGATGACAGTGCCCCAGACACAAGAGTGGAGTTAAAAGTGTTTTGTAAACTGACAGTCTGAGAGTATTTGAATAAAATCAGGGGGCAGAGGGAAGAGGGGTGTATGTGGAGAAGAGGAGCAAAATGGCTCCATGGACACATTTGAGAACCTGATGAAGAAATGGACTATCTCTCTCAAAAAAAAAATACACATATGCACATCCACAAAAATTTGTCCGTAGTTTTAGGGAGTTCGTGGGCCCTGCTTCAGACTCCCTGCCTGCTGGGACTCTTGTCTGATCACCTGTTATCTGATAAGCCACGGGATGGGGCTGTGGATGTTGAAGGCTCACATCTTCTTGCTGGAGCAGGAGGCAGGTGGCGGAAAGAGGAGAAGATTCTCCAGAAGAATTTGCTGGCCCTACGTGAACGAACGCGGATGTGTAAGGCAGACCCTTGGCAGACCTGTCTTGCTGTTGACCTAGAGGAGGGGGTGGGGTAAAGATGTTTACTGCAGAGCCATTTCACAGAATCACCATGTTACAGAAAAAAAAAATAACTGAGGTTCAAGGGCTTAACTGCCCCCTTGATGTAGCTGAGGGAGGTGGTATCATTCTGGGCGAGACAAGATGAGGAGGAATGGAGGGGCTCTCTAACACTGTGGACTCCATTGGAGCGAAATCAGACAGAAGAAGTCAGGCTAGTATGGGGGCTGGGGGAGGGAGCCCCACCGACCTCGGTGAGTTGGCTCCCCTACCCCTGACTTGAAGGTCAGGGGCTCTCCTGAAGTTCAACAGGCCACTTGGGTCTCAAGTCGTAGGCTGGGCACGCGCATGGGACTGTAGGGGCATCCGTGGCGGGAACAGTTAGGCTTTTCGCCAAAGTCACACTTCATGTCATGGGTCAGATACCTTGGTGATTATTGCTTGTTGCGAGGTGACTCGCTCTGATTTCACCTAAGTCAGAGTAGGTCACTTCATGTAATATTGGAGAATTTTTAAAAGGTCCACGTGATGTTTTTTCCAGGGGTTTCTCCAAATTCTTAAGTTTTTCACTTGGGAAAGACCTAGAAATTATTTTGTCCAATGTTTTTTTTTTTCCTTTCTCTCAAATGCGTGAGAGAGAGAGAGAGAGAGAGAGAGAGAATGAGTATATATGTGTGAGAGACGAAAGCCCTGGCATGCCTGTATGTAACCCAAGGTCACCCAGCGAGGCAGGCACAGAGCCGAGATGAAAAGCAGGTTCTCTTTCCAGTAAACCACTAGCCCTCTCTCAGAAAGAGGATTTTTCAAAATCCCAATCTCACTGTGTAGAAAATGGTTCCCTCCCAGGTGAGGAGGCCCCAGGGAGCAGCTGACGACCAGGACTTCGGCTTGGGCGTCTCGGGCTCACTGTCTGCAGGTCTTCAGGGAGATCTGGAGTCTGGGAGGGGGAGAGAAAAAGTCAGGTTTCATTTCCGGAAGACTAACGAGTGTCTGACAAAAATCAGAAGTAGGGAGCGTTGTCTTGGTGCTTAATTTCTCTTGCTCTCCTCAAAGTCATTAATTTTCTCCTAAAAAAAAAAAGCCTTTTGGATTTATTCTTGTAGTGCAGCATCGCGCTGAACTAATTTCTAAAAGCAGCTTGAATAATCTCTCAGACACTGGACCGAGACTGCTTTAGGAGCAGGGCGGTCCGAACCCGCCTCACTGCATTGTCCCCTTGTCCGTTCCCTCCCCAGGTCCCCTGGATGGCTCAGAAGTGTGTCCCTGAAGGGCCTCTGGCTTGTCTAGGTGCCTCCCCTTTTTGCTGTTTGCTACTCCTGTCGAAGACATCTTTTCCGTCAGCCCCACCGAGCCGGAGCCATCCTCAGGGCTCACATGCCACCCTTTAGCTGGTTTCCCGAGAAACCGTGTGAAGAGACTATTTCATTAGCCTTCACTGGGCCAGAACACTTGTCTGTCTTGGGCTTGGGAGATTTGGACATTTTGTGGGCAAAAGAAGCTGTCCTTCTTCTCAACCCTTTCCAGCCACCCTCGGGCTCAGGATGCTAGCCAGCCATTGCAGACTCCCAGAATTCCTCTCAAGGAGCATCTTCCCTTGCCCACTCCAAACTCCTTTCTTACACTGCTTTTGCCCCTTTGCACAAAGATGCTAGGGTTTCAGAGGTCTGCACTTGGGACCATTTTTGCGTCTGTGTCTCTGTCGCCCAGCCTTGCTGGCCCTGGGTTTATAACTGGGGAGGGTGGCGGGGGTGGGAGGAGGGAGTTAGACATGGACCTCGGCTTTCTCATCTGTATGATAAAGAAAACAATAACATTGACCACATCAGGTCAACATTTTAAAAGTGATCACCTTTGACCAGGCATCGTCCTAGGCACTTTAAATATATTATTTTAATTCTTTCTTCATAGCAACCCTATACAATTAACATTTAACCTCCCCATTTTCAGATGGGAAAAATCGAGGTACAGACAGAGGTCAGTCAAGCAGGAAGTGAGAGAGTTAGGATTTGAACTTGAACAATCGTACCTGAGCATCTCTGCTTTTGATTATTATGCCATTTGTGGTATGCAGAGGGTGTACTACAGTCAGTACCTGGCACCAGGTAGGCTTGTATACCTGTTAGCCATTATCTGTCCTATTACCAGGTAAGGCTTGTTTCTGAACAGGACCATGAGAAAGAATCTGTGGGCCTGGGGAAGGGGAAAATCTGATTCTCAAAAACGTTAGCTGTTACAATTTTTCATGAGCTAATTTTCTTGCATTGCTGCAGCTCCTGAGGCGCAGTGGAGGCCTCCTTCCTGGAACTGGCTTAAAGATGGGGATGTGGGGACTTGCATGAGGGACAAGAGGGTGGGGAGTGGTCCAGCTCCCCGTGTCCCTGTTCTTCCCGAGCAGTTAATTTTCATCACATCCATAGTCCTAGCCTTCTCACTCTGCCTTGGGGCACAGCTGAGAGTACGGGTGTCTGCAGTTTCCAGCAGCTACTAAAGGTGGTTGTTATAGCAGGGTCTGGAATTGAGGATGATGTCCCTGAGTCTGACCAAGTGGTTTTGGCGTCCAGTTTCCCCCCCCCCCCCCCCCCCCCAGAGAAGGGCGGAGAAGCTGGAGCAGCCAGCTCTGATTTGCCTATAGGATGCTTCGATCTAGTGCAGGGAGGAAGTTGCCATGGCAACACCGGCTGGCTACCGGTCCCTTTTCTAGAGGTTTGGGCCACATCTCTGGGTTAGAAAGCCCTTGATGGCACCTCCCTCTTCTGCTCAGGCCAGATCTGGTGGGTGGGGTGGCTTGGTGGTTGGGTCCCACAAACAAGTGCCAAAGCCCCCTCCCCTTCTCTTTGGAGACAGGGGAAATGGAAGGAGGTAGCCTGAGTTACCTCTTCGGGATGCAGGACAGAGATAGTGCCCATATCTTGCCAGACAGATCCTGGCAGGGGGAATCAGATCTCCAATCCCCTCCCTCCCCCAACTCATTCCATTTGGCAGAGTTTTCTTTCCCAGACCAAGTGCTAACTTTTGTCCTTGAAATTTGACCTGAGCTTTTTCTGGGAAACAAAATGTCCTGCTGTTCCACCCCTTCCCCCTGAGACAGTGGGAACAGAGTGCTTCAGCCCTAGAGGGGGGCTGGATGGATGAGGGCAATGGTGAGGGGGGGGGGCCTTAAAATATCCTTCGGGGTCAGGGCCACTTGAGGGCGTGAGGTTGAGGTTTTGAAGCCTCCCCTCCCACCCTCATCCCTGGGACAGGCCACTTCCTGGCCCCCTCCCCCTCCCCAGTTTACCTCCAAGCACAGTCATGTCCTTTATGTGTTGGGATTTGGGTAGAACTCTTCTAGATTTGGGTAACTGAGGCACATAAAAAATTGAACCAGTTATTCCCACAGTTCAAGTGGTGGGATGGGGTGAGAATGAGGACCCAGACTGCTTTATCTCAATCCAGTTACCCTGAAAGAAGCATCTCAGAAAAATCAGGAGCATGGGGATTCACCCCCGCCCCCAGGTCACTGGCAAGAGGATCTGCTCCCATGCTGCCAGAGCCCTTTTCTTAAATTCTCTCTCCCTCGGGCATGTCTTCCTCCCTGTCCCCCACGCTGCCAGACTCAGGGCTCCAGCTTCCTTGCCTTTGCAGCTGCCGGAGGCCCACTTGATTCTGTCTGGTGGGAAGGCGGAAGGAGGGGTCTTCTTCCTTCGAGGACCAGGACGCTGCTGCCTCACTCCCCACCCACCTCCACCCCAGAGGCAGAGTCGGCTCTAGCTGGAGGCAGCGTGAGGGCAGCAGGGGAGTGGAGGAGAGGACTCGAGAGCTCTCTTGTCAGCTGACCTCGCCTGTCTCAGGGCCTGTCTTTTAGTTTGCCTCCTCGAACGTCTTTTCCTTACGGCTCAACAAGCGTCACTTCAACATGTCTTTTAAGAATTGTTAGAAAGGTGGCAGTTTTGGAGCATGTGCTCAAAAGGGCGCAGACGTCTCCCCCACTGTCATCTGTTCGCTGTCCCCGCCTCCAAGGGGTACAGTCAGCCCTACTGTCTTACTGTCAGAGCTCCAACCCCCACCCTGTAGTCTCCTGGAGTGGCCGAGCAGCCGCACTGGAGTTTGCTCCCTCCCCAGCCCCGCTTACCCCCTGGGGTTTGGAGTTGACTTCTCTTTGGCTCTGGGGCCTCAGTTTCCTTATTCTGAAAAAAAAAGAAAAAAGAAAAACAAAACAGGTGAATTCTCCTTGTCTGAGCACCTCTGAGGGTTGTGAAAATAAAGTGATTGAAAGGCTGCTCGGCTGTGCTCGGTGCTTTCCTGACCCCTACGGCCGCCAGAAGGCAGCTGCCGCAGCAGGCGTGCCTACTTGGCAGATGAGGAAAAGCCGGGCAGCCTGTAGCACCTGAGCTCTCTTGGGGTGCAGGGTGGGGATGCAGACCCAGATGTGTCTGACTCAGAGGCCACCCTCTACCTCGTGGCATGAAACGAGATTCCAGGTGGGAAAGAGCAGTGTGAGTCCTCGGTTTGTGTTTGTGCCATCAAAACAGCAAGTGGCAAAGGCGGTGGTATGGGGACCTGCTCACATCCACAGGCACCCCCTTAGGGTCTGCCATCCCGTTACAATTGGCTGCAACCCCCTGGCGCGCCTTCCTGGCCGTCAGTTCCTGGATGATCCCCGTCATGGGGCTGCCTGGCCTCCTTGAAGAATCCGGTTTCCTGCCCTGGCCCTGGGGGCCAGCCATCACCTGCCTCTCCAGACCAATGTAGGCCAGTGCTGGATTATATTTAAGGCTGTGCTATTTCCACTTGACAGCTCCGGAGTGCATGCCCCCTCCCCTTTTCTCCTGCCTCCCCCCTCCCCTTCTGATTCACTCAGAACCGAGAGGCTGATGTCAGCGCCTTATTCTTAGCCCCCGTCATTGTAACTGCATTTAGCAGTGCGCACTTCATTAACAGTTTCTGCAATGGGGGTGCGAGAGGGCTCCATGGCCAGGCAGCTGCCTCTGCTGGATGGCCCAACTGGGCAGGTTCCAGGCCTGGCTTTCCAAGACTGGCAGTCTTAGAAGAACTCTTAGAGAGCATCTAGTCCATTCTTCTCAGTAGGCAAGGAGGGAAACCGAGGCTCAGAGAGGCAAAGTGGTGTGGCCAGGGTTGCATGTTAAGGATCCAGGACTCTGGCCTCTGAGTATTTGGTATTTATTCATTCAACTATTATTTAATTGGCAGCTCCCTGCTGAACAGGTGCTGGGATATGTTGGCAAACAAGGCAGACGTGGTTTCTGCTCTCATGAAGGTATGTTCTGGATGGGGGAGACAGGCAGGAAACAGCTAAGCAATGAAAAAATAAATAATTCAGATAGTGTTAAGTGCAATGAAAGTAGAATAGGTTAAGGGGATAGGCGACAACATTAAGTAAGGGAGTCAGAGAAGGCTCACTGAAGAGGTGACATTTGAACTGTGGCCTGAATGAGAGACACAGCAATGGAAATATGAGGGCTGAGAGCGATCCAGGCTGAGGGAACTAGCTGGTGCAAAGGCCCTGAGGTCAGTGTGAGTTTGGGTGTTCAGGAATCAGAAACCAGAAATCAGACCAGTGTGGTTAGACCGAGTAGGTGAGGGGAGACGAGGTCAGAGAAGCACACGGGACAGATCGCTCAGCCTTGGGGACAGTGATAATGATGTGACGGGGAGAAACTGAGGTCCAGCGTGGGAAGAGAAAAGCTCCCCCTGCCCCAAGCTGGGTAAAGTCAGAGAGAAGCCTGAGAACAAGCCGCCTGAGCCTGGTCTTTTTTGTTCCTTAGACAGAGATGGCTGTTCCTTTGAATGCACCACATGGCTTCCTTCCACATTGTAGCAGGAATGGTACTGTGGAGGTCCGGGCAGGACCCACCCGGCCTGCCCTGCTCCCCTCCTGGAACCTCACCTGCCCCAGTGTTATAGCTTCTCGGGCTGACTCAGCTGTGGAAGACACTGGGGAGCGTCTGTGGTAGGCCAGAAAGAACATGGCTTTGGAATCCACCAGATCTGATGTTTCCTCTTGCCTTGGCCACTTCTAAATCATGTGAGCTTCAGCAAGGGGCGTCAGCTGTCTGGGGCTCAATTTTCTCACCTGTAAAATGGGAGTGTGAGAATAGTAAGTTCTCCACAGGGTGATTGTGAGGAACAGGTGACACAATGCACAACGTGTACCCTCCCCAGAGCCGGGCCTGCGGAATTCAGGTTTTCTCAGTTGTGAAGACCAATGAGATTGGGTGTAAAGCTGGGCACGTAGTAGGTGCTCAGTTAGTGGTAGCTGCTGCAGTTGTTGGTTATTACTGTCCGTTTCAATGGGACAGAGTCATCTGGGGAGCTTGTTAAAACACAGATTGCTGGGCCCCACCCCGCAGTTTCTCATTCGGTTTGGGGTGGGACCTGAAAATCTCATCTCTAACAAGCTCCCCGGCGATGCTGGTGTTGATGCCGCTGGCCCGGAGACCCCGTCTTGAGAACCAGGGGGTTAGAGGAAAAAGCTGGAGAGAAATGAAGTTGGGATGTCACCTGTGTCTTAGATGCTGGGACTTTGGGTACCAAATGCAGCACCCAGGTATAGGCTTCAGGCACTCCTGTTTTTATCCCAGTCTCAGATCCAACAAGCCTCAGCTGCTGCCCTGCTTTGCACCAAGTTCAAGGTGTAGGGCCCTGTAAATCCTTCTGAAAGTCTTCATTTGTAGAAATGATAAGTGAACAGGCGTGAATGACACATCAGGCCATAGTATCCTTTTATGGGATGTAGAATTCAGACAGTTCTGGGGCTTCTGGGGACTCAGGTCTGGCACCTTTTACCAGAGGGAGCAGGACGCGTGGCCCCTTTCCTGAGCTGGGGGAAGGCAGGGCTATGTGTGAAAACCAGGAGGTTCATTTGAGGACAAGCCTCTGCTGGGAAGAAGCAAATCAAAGGAATCAAGGAATTATCCATGTAGAGGGGCGGAATGCTGGGAAATGCTACCAGGGAAGCGTACTGAGTCAGTTTATTTAGATGTTTCTCAGAAAGGGGTCGCTGGTAATTTTCTAGGAAAGGTTGTGATTTAGCTCGGATTGGAGGCAGCGGGGACAAGCCTTGTGATGTGGTAAGATTCCCATCCAGTCTTGTCAAACTCAGAGTGTGAAGACCGAAGCACTGACAAATAGTTTCCAGGTGGGACTTGTCCTGAACTAACAGGAAATAACTCTCCGAGAGCACGGACGTCGGAGGCCACCAAACCTGGGTCCGAGCCTCCGCCCAGTCCTGGCTGTATCTCTTGACTGTGATGTATAACTGTTTTGGGCCTTGGCCTTGGCCTTCGCAAAACAGAGTGAATCACTCCTGCCTTGTGAGAATTAGAAGGCACCCAGGAAGTGGAAGCTGCTGCCTTTCTTGCGTTTGTAGACGTCCTGGATGCAGGAAGGGAGGGATGACGTGAGCGTGCTGCCTGGGGCTGGAGGCTGGCCCTGGTCTGGATGGTCGGTGTCCCCTGTGTGCCCAGTGGAGCCCAAGAGGCTGCATGAGGAGTCAGGAGAAGAGGCCTCTGCCCAACGGCTGAGCCTCAGCGTCTCCTCCAGCACTCCCCTTTGTCTTTTAGGTCTCATAATTCCTATCTGCAGAGCGAGGGTCTGGTGGGCTTGGTGGAGATACAACCAGAGGGACCCAGAAAACAGAGGACACTAGGCCAGGTCCCCTAGCTCCTCCTTTGAAGTTGTCCCCTCTTCTGCTATAGCCCCTGTGCAGTCACTTCCATCCCCAGAGTGTCCCCTGCTGCCAGAGTTTCTCTCTAGCTGATCCTTGGCTGGTTGATCACTGACAAATCTTTAAAAGAATAAGTAGTATTCGGATTAGGTAGGCTGTGCAAATGGTACAACATTTTAAAAGCACCAGAGGGTAATTAAGCACTTGGGGTGGTACCGAATCCTTTGCCAGATGCCGAGGGTTCAAGAATAGTCAGGGTACAGGGCAGTTTGGTGGGGTGGTGGTTACAATACAGGTTACTCCACAGCCAGATGGGCCTGGGTTTGAATGCCAGCTTTACTGCTTATTGGCTGTGTGACCTTGAGCAAGTTACTTAACTTCTCTGAGCCTCAGTTTCCTCAGTTGTAAAATGGTCTAATAAAAGACCTTCCCTGCCTTGCAGGTGTCATGAGGATTAAATGGGTACACACTTGTAAAGTGCACCGTATAGAGCCCACACACAGTAAAAGTGTGTCAGAAGTGTTAGCTGTTACTATCTTAGCGCCTTCAAGGTGAAGTCTCTCTGAGGTCATCTACCCATCGTCACTCGAAGCCCAGAGAGGGATTGCACAGGTTGTCCAAGGCCTCATTGCAGGCCTCTGGCAAAGCCAAGAATAGAACCCATGTTTCCGGACTCCCTGCCAGGGCCTTTTTCTCTCCCCTGAGGTGTCCCAAGTGGCCACCCTGGAGCCTATCGGAACCTGAGGCTTCAAGTCTGCATCCTGCATTACCAACATTTGGTGTCCCCGGAAAATGCCACCTGGAGTTGCCCTGGGAGTGGGTGGGAGAATGTGTCACTAATTGGGGCCTGTAATGGAAATTAATTAGTTATTCAGCACGTGTCTTGAGAAACATCTTTCATCTGCCTGGGCCTCACACCAAGATGGGACCAGGTGCCTCTGGGGCCCACCCAGGCCCAGGGCAACCCACACCCAAGCCATCTGGCTCCAGGAAGCTTCTGCTTCCACCCAGGTTGTGTTGGGTGCGCCAAGTGCTGGGGATCAGGTGGGTGTCGCCTACAAGGGACAAATGAACACGTACAGGCCCATCTCGGTTTATCGCGCTTTGCTTTATTGTGCCCCGCAGATGTCACAGATTTTTTTTTTTTTACAAATGGAAGGCCCTCCATCAGCAAAAAGATTATGACTCCCTTTGTAGTGAATCTTCATTGTGATCCGAACCCACACTCTCTCTGAGGTATGTCTTTATAGTGTTCTTAGACTCCTCCCATCAGACTTCAAGTTCAAAAGAAAACAGAAGATGGGAGAACACGCCCCGCCTGCTCCCGTCGTCTCAGCCTGCGACATGGGTGCATGTGCAGGTGACCTGCTGCGCGCGTGCTCTCAGGTGAGACGCGTGGGAGCGTGAGAGGGACGCGGGATGGGCAGGCAAAGCAGCGGCTACAGATGGGTAGCCACGGCCCGATCCGTGAGAAGTTCCAGAGAGCGGATGGCATCACAGGGTTGACTGGCCTTCTGTGCTCCTGCATCAGTCAGTCGTTGGCTCAGGACAGTCCCCTAGGTTGTCGGGGGGGAGGGGGGGTCATAATTTTGGGGGCAAGACAGCGCCCATCAGTTCAGGGCAGTTCTCCAAAGAAGGGGCAGCTGTGAGCCAGAACCCACAGCGCCTCGCAGCAGATACAGATACTCCCGCTTGGCAAAGGCGATCTGGCTGGGCTGGTCCACCCACATGCTGTCTGGGGCCTGGGGAGAGCAGGTGTGGCCTGCTCTGTGCTGAAATCCCTGTTTCAGGCGGTGCTCTCTGCAGAGACAGAGATTGGTCATAAGAAAGCCTGCATTGGAGACCCCATAAGAAAGCCTGCATTGGAGACCCCATTTCTGCCAGTGTGAGTGAGAGCAACGAGCTGAGCCTTGCTGGCAGCTCCTGTCGGACGAGACTCAGCAAACCTCTGTGAAGGGCCGGACAGTGGGCATTCCACTCTTCCAGGGCCAGTAGATGTCTTTTGCAATTACGCTATTGGAACACGTACACAGCCCCAGACGGTATGCACCTGCTAGGTGAGGCCATGTTCTAATAAAACTTTATTTACAAAAACAGGCAGTGAGCTGGGTTTAGCTCATGGATGATGGTTTGCAGACCCTGCAGTATTACACGCACCTCGGTTATCCCAGGAGCCAGGGAGCGGGAGTACTTTCACACCAGCTTCTATCACTTTTCCGTTGCCACACTGTGAGTCACTCCAGGTCAGGGATGGTGTGACTCTCAGCTGCATTTCACCCAGGGCACAGTGACTTGAAGCTAAAAGGTGGACCTGAATCCCAAACCCATCTTTCCCATTTCTCCTCCCTCCCACTCTCTTCCCCCCTCCATTTTTCCTGGTCTTCCTCCAGTATTTGCTGGTGGCCAGTCCCTATTCTAGGTGCTGCTGACCCAAGGCAAGCCCAGGCTTTGCTTTCATGAAGTTTACAGTCTGGTGGTGGGGGAAGCGGGATGAGATGTTCGATAACCCAAAGGAACAACGGAGAACTTGACCACTGCAGGGAGCCAGAGAGGCTGGCCGTGGAAGAACTGACCTGTCTGGGGTTGGGGGGCTGAGCAGGGGGAGGGGTAGCTAAGCTGAGACCTAAGGGATGAAAAAAGTTGGCCAAGTGAAGGCTGGGGAGTAGGACCAGGTGCCATAATGCTGAGACCATGGCCTTGGGGGTCAGTTATGGTGGTGGGGGCGGGCAAATCCTGGATTTTCTCAGTGTGTGCCTCTCTCCCTTTTCCTCCTCTCTCCCTTCCTCCATCCCTCCCTCTCTCTCTCTGCCTCTCGGTCTCTCTCTCTCTCTCACACACACACACACACACACACACACACACACGCATGCACACAGATAGAAATATTAACTGTAATTCCTTCTGCATGGCAGAACTATGGGTAGTTTTTGCTTTCTAGTTGTCACCTTTTAAATATTTCCCCAATATGTTTACAATGGATGTGTCATGGTAAAAACTGAGGGCTTCGGGGTCTGGAGGCAACACTCCCACTAGGAGTGGTATGGCCTCAACCGCGTTGTTTTGTCACTCGGTGCCTCTGTCTCTCTTGCCGTGAAATGGAGTAATGACGATTAACATGCAGCACCCGTCATGGTCTGACGCACCCCCTCCCCTCATTTGTTCAAGCCTCACATCTACTATGGGAGGTAGGTACTGTCACGGTCCCTGTTTACAGATAAGGGAAAAGGCACAGAGAGGTTATGTACATTGCCCAAGGTTACGTAGGATGGGTCAGGGGCGGGATTCAAACCCAGCTGTCTGACTCCAGAGTCTGAGCTGAACCCCTGGGCTCTACTGCCCACCTCACAGGGCAGGGCTGAGAGCAGCGCCTGGTATACAGGTAACTTAGTTATTATTAGCGGCTGCGCAGAGGGCCTGCGGTGGGCGTGCAGTGTTTTGAAAGCCCAGGCAGAGAAGCACGTGGTTGGGGAAATAGCCCGACTGGCACACACTAGGCCATTAAAATAGAGATTCTTGGACTTGAGCTTAAGGACAGTTGAGCTCCTGCTGGGGCGTTAGCAGTGAAGCAACAGGCTCCGATCTGGGCTTTGCAGAGACCTCTTCACCTGCAGGTGGGAGGAATGGAGCCAAGAGGCCCCAGGATGGCTGGCTCACTTCGGTTATGTACTGTCCCCAGGTGAGTCTGACCACCCAGCATTGAATCCGCAGACCGCAGTGATGGTGATGATCTTGTGTCTCGACTGGCGGCGTGGGCCAGAGCACAAGACACACACAAGTCAGGAGCGTGTCACCAGGTTGGTCTGGTGATGCTGGGAGGCTGGGAAGTGCCAGTCTGAAGGCAGGAACAAATTGCTCTCCTGAAGACGAGGCTGGGCCAATTCCTGCCGTGTTACATTATTAAATTTGTAATCTTCGTTCTAATACTTTCCAGCAGCGAATAAGAACCAAATTTAAAATGCTGGCCCTATATTTCTGGAATGAAGCTCTTTGTCAAGAGCTCTTGAAACCCATAATTTCTCCCTAGAGGTGAATGTCTATGTCTTTTAAAAAATTAAAATAAAAAAATAAAGGAAAACCACTCTTTAGTTAAAGGTTGGGCTCCCATGGCTGCCTGTGACCCTAATCCTGGCCAGGAAGTGAGAGTCGGGTCTGTATGTTTCCAGCCCCAGGAGGGGCTGGGAGTGGGTCTGGGCCTTCAGATGCCTGGGGCTGCCTGGAAGATTTAAACCCCCAAAGGCCTTGCTCAGGAAGAAAGGTGAGAGCGGCCTCATGCTCACCTCACCCCCAAGTGTCGGCAGATCTGGTGAGTGGTGAAAGGGTTTGGTAAAAATTGGACCACAGTCCCCAAAGGAATTGACCCAAGTCAGGCTCTTGTGAGTTTTCTCACCACCCGTTTGTGTGGACCCGGCTGCTGGTAGAACGTGGGCTGCATTGGTACTGCCTTTCGACGGGGAAGAAAGGCCCTGATTTGCTGTCACTATTGGGTTTCTCTGCAGCCTTCCTTCCTACCTGGGGCAAAACGGGGTATGCCTACCCTGTTCCCTCTTTTTAGGCTGTGTTCTGGGTATGTGGGACCCCAGAATTCCCTGTCGAGAGGACTCTGAGTCTACTTCTCGGGTCTGTTCAGACCACTTCCCTGGGTCTTATCCAGGGTGGGCTTTGTCCATCACTGATGTCCTGATAGATGGCCCCAAAGTAGCAGTGTGTGGAAGTGACAATAGAACATAGATGTGCAGAGTGGGCCCCTTGATATGTGGGGGGTCAGGGGTGGGGAAAGGAGGCTGAAGGGAAGGGGCAGGCTGCAGCTGAGGCCAGCTCCCTTCTCACTCCTTATTCGGCCATGGAACTCTGAGGATTTTAAATTTGAACCCATCCTGGCCTTCAAGGTCATTATGAAGGCACATTTGTCAAAGTGGAAGGGGAGGACATATTTTATTTAATAGCCTGATATATAACTTTTAAATATTTGAGGAAGTAAGAGGGCCTCCATCACCCTGGCCCTGCATCATCCTTGAACTGAGAGCAAGAGCAAGCCAGGGACGGCCCTTCCCCTTTTGGTCCCATGTCCTGGGCCCTGTGCAGCCACAGGCTTTGTGTGGCACCTTGGTGCAAATTAGAGGAAGGCACTCCCCCCACTTACCTCCACTCCGAGTGACTGAATTAAAATGGGACATCCTGAAGGAGGATGAACTAGAGACAGGCTCCCCCTTCTCTAGTGCCAGAGGGGTACACAGCTTGGCAAGTGAATAAGGTAAGTCTCAACCCTGTGCCCGCCGCAGGTGGTGGCCAATGCCATAGTTCCCAGGGCCCCATGGGCCTGAACCAGAGAGGAGCCTCGGGCCAGAGCAGAAGGGTGGATGCTGATGCTCTGGGACCCTGAGATAATTATGAAGTCACCCTCCATGTTTTGCTTAGTTTTGTTTGTTTACTTTGTTTTTGAGGTGTCACGTGTTAAGTGAGATCATATGGCGTCTGTCTGACTTACTTCACTCATCATGAGACCCTCTACGCCCAGCCATGTAGTCACAAATGGCAAGATGTCACTTTTTTTATGACGAATATTCCCTTGTATATGTGCACCGCATCTTTATCCATTTGTCTGTCACCTCCTACACTTTCAATAATTACCCTGATTGTGACAGCGAATGTTTATTTTGTGTTTATGCATGCCAGGGACTCTGAGCACTTTGCCTGGAATATCCTACTGACACATCAGGATATGAGGGGAGTGCAGTCATCACACCCATTACACAGACAAGGAGACTGAGGCTCAGAGAGATAGGCTTATCTTTGGCCCAGGGCCATGCAACAGTAAGGTCGAACACAGGCCGGATGGCGTTGAGTCTGTTAGCCTGACCCCTGCTCTGCACCACTCTTCATCATTTTTAAAAGCATTCTTTACTCAGGTAACTTGGTTACTGACCTCTGTTCTACTGTGCTGGGTTCGAAGGGGTGCTGCAGGAAAGGGTGGGGCCTCCCTGAGCCGGGAGGAAAGACAAGCAGAGCAGATAACTGGGTGACCCCATTAAGCAGGGGGTGAGGTGTGTGGCCTTGAAGAGGAGAAGCTGTTTGTCAGTCTGGCCCCAGGGAAGGTGCTTCAGTCTCCCGAGGGTCCTGCATAGTCAGGGAGGAGCTTCCCGTGGTTTCTCTATGCCTCAGGGGGGCAAGGTAGGTGCCTTAGGAAATGGGCACTGGGGGAAGTGGGGCCAGGACAGAGGTGCGGGCAGGTTAGGAAAGGCCCTGGTGCCATGCCCAGGGCCTGGCCCTTCTTGAAGGCCAGAGCTGTGTTGTCACATTCAGGCCTCTCCACCACCGCCACCACCACCACCACCACTGTCCTCTTCAAAGTCAGGAAAGCGAGACCAAGATGGGAAGGAAGGGTCACTTGGAACATTCCAGCCAGAGTGGACATGGAGCTCGGGCCTCTGAGCCCTCCCAGGCCGAGGCCTGTACCTGGAGTGGGACAGCCACCATCGTTTGAATGTGTTAGAACAATATTGGACTCTCACAAGTTGCAGATACTCTCATGCTTGCGTTGGCTGGCATTTCCCATGCACATGCGTGTTCTGGATGCCGTGCTAAGGTTTCATGCACGTGCCCTTGTATAGTCCTCAGAGCAAACCTCCAAGGAAGGTCCTCTTGCTGTTCCCATTTTACGGATGAGATTAAGGAACTCCTCCTCAGACACCAGCAACTGCCAGAGCCTCTTTCCCTGCACCTGATGTCCTCAGTCTGTGCTATGTGCACCCGGGGTGGAAATTTTAGGAAGATACAGAGAAAGCACAGGAAAATAAAATAAAAGTGACTCCTGTTCTGTAATCCAAAAGCAGAATATTTAACCGGTGGAAACACATTTCTTTTCCGGTGTGTGTGTGTGTGTGTGTGTGTGTGTGTATGTGTGTGCAGGAGTGTATATTTAAACCAAGGCACGGTCATGCCGTGATACTGTTTTGTAAACTGACGCCACTATTTAAAAATCACCTTAAAAAGACCTTCACAGGCTGGTCTCCTCAGGGACACCAATTTCTAGGCTCAGGTCTGGAGCTGCATACGATTTGTCTGTAGACTACAGACTCGCTAAGGCAGGTCCAGGCAGCTCACCCTAACAGCCACGCTTCATTTTCCTCCCTGCTTTCGGCTCCTGTTCTTGTAAAATAAATAAATAAATTAATTAAAAACTGACAGACCTACCCAGGATTTTATTCCATGCCTGGCCCTGCATTGAAATGCAAGAAGCAGAAGGCTTGTGAGCTATAAATAGCCCAGGCTGCTTCTGAACGGCGGTGGGGGGGGGGAATTTGTAGGTTCTGCTTCCTCCCAACCTGGTGACCTGGATTACTTCCTGCGTGGCTGCTTTCCTCGCTGCCTCCTCTGCCCATCCTTCGTGGAGCAGAGCAAGTCTCTCTGCAAGTGTTAGAGAGCCCCTACGCTGGGCCTGGGTGCTGGACGCACGGACTTGAGTGAGCCGCCAGCTCCGTCATGACCTGGGGTGGTGGGGGTAGACGTAGATGCAGGTGTCCGCAAATGGAAATCTTGTCATTGTGGGACCCACCAAAGAGGGGTCCCTAGGTCTGGGAGTCAGGAACGTCTTCCTGGAGGAGGAGATGCTGGAGCTGAAAAAGGGAAGAAGGGGACAGGAAACCTGGGCAGGAAATGGCCTGGGAGAAGGACGCTGTGGGGCCAAGTGTCATGCTTGGCACAGAACAAGGTTTTGTTATGACTAAGTGATCACAAGCTTTTTTGCCAGCATGTCCTGGGTTCCTGTGGTGGTTCCCACGGCTCCTAGACGTCAACGACATTGGCTGAGGAGTGCGCTCAGCATCCCACTTGTCCAGTGATTCTCAGCTGGCTCTGCATATGCCTGCCCCTCCAGAACCAGAATGCTGAGCTCCAACCCAGACCATTCCATTGAAATTCTCCCCCGGACCTGGAAGTTGCTGCTTCACTGTGAGCTCCCCAGGTGATTCTGACGTTCGACCCCACCCATTGGGGATTCGCAGTACCAACCCCGTCTCCCATCTGGGGTCTGTGCCTCAGTCCCCAGTCCAGCCTCTCTCGGAGGACAGTGAAGGAAACTCACAGCCTTCCAGGGCGGCTCCCTCCGCTGACCGGCAGCCTGACTGCAGGAAGCTCCTTTTCCCTTGCCCCCCAAGTCACCTTCACTGCTCATTCTAACACAGCGGTGACACTGAAAATCAAATTTGTACAGCCCCTTGTTGTCTACCAACTGCTTATTTAATTCGAGGGCAAAACTACATAGGTTTTAAAACCAGACAGGCCGGCATTTAAACCACTCCCCTTTTCTTGTCCTACTCTATTAGCTATGACCTAAAACTGGTGACTTAGACCCCCCCCCCCCCCGTGCTTCAGCGTCCTTGTCTTCTAGATGTAGATAATAGCGCGCACCTCTTAAGATCATTGGAAGGTTTGAATGACGTGCGTGACATTGGCTCAGTACAGTAATAAGACACTTCATAATAATTTATTATGATTATTACTGCTATGATGCAAAACACTTGCATGGTAAATTCAACCTTCTAGAGGTTTGTATTGAGCCCTGAATGAATGCTCAGCTTCACGGTAGGTGATGAGGCACACCGTGAAAAAGTTCTTACTAAGTGGCTCTCATCCTTATCAGTATTATTAGTATTATCTGAGCCATACTGAGCTGCTATACTGAGTAGGTAATAAAATCACCCACCTTCTACCGACAGGAAGATGAAGCTCAGAGTGTTAGGGGGTTTCTAAAGCCTCACTCAGCTGATAAGAGATGGGAGGTGATTTAATCTGCCTTCCATCCGTCTTCTGATAGCTTTTTGCAGTCATGCATATGTGAAGGAAGAGAGGAAGAAAGAAAGGAAGGAAGGGACAGTGGCAGGGACCATTAGGCACAGGGGTCAGAGCCTCCCCCAGCCTAGCCTCCACGGTTTCCTCCGTGCCACACAGTTTGGGGACAGCTCTGTGGTCCTTTCTTCTCTCCCTCCACAATATCCCAGCAGAGAAATGCAGTTCTGATGTCTTTGAGCATCATACAGGCATAAAGGAGTCCTTGGAAAGCACCGTGTGGCCTGGCTGCTCAGCCCGTGGTCCCCCAGTTGGGTTTGCAGTCTCAATGTGGTCTGGGTCCTCAGATCTGCTCAGGTAGCTGCATGCAGCTGACACCTCATCCACTGTCTGCAGCCCCATTCTACCTCGAGTCACTGCCCAGTGCCCACAGTGTGGCTTCCAGTTTGTTGGGTCCCGGGCTGGCCACTGCTATTACAGAATGCCCCCTGCTCTTGGTCTCCTCGCTATCCCAGAGAAGCGAGCAGGAGTTTTAGCCACTGAGTTCTCTCTCCCAGAGGACTTCCATTCAACCTGATCTTCCTCCACTGGCGAAAGGCTTTGTCCCCAAGTCAAGAAACCAGACACATCAACTAGGGAATGAGAAATGTAACTAGAAAAGGGTCCTTGTAATCAGACAGACAGGCGTGTTCGTGGCTGGCGGTTAGGTCCCAAGCCAGGGGCTCTCATGTCTTTTGTCCTGTATGAGAGGCTGACTTGGGCTTTCCTCCTAACGAGCCTTGCTGTGAGCTTGCTTGCTCTTTTGTACCACCTCGGCTGCCCTATTCCCTCTCCACTTCCCTCCAATTCATTAATCACGTAAAGCTGATTTCTAGTAGCATCCGACAATGGGAAAACCTGAGCTGAGAGTTGAGAGACAAGTTCTAGAACAGTTCTGTTCCACAGAAACTTCGATTGGCCACAGGTGATTATTCAGCACTTGAAATGTGGCTACGGCAACCGAGAGACCACATTCTTTATTTTTCAACTTTGAATTTAAGTGGCCACCTGTGGCTAGTGGCTGCTATCATGCAATAGATTGGGCAGTGCAGCCCTGGACCCAGCTCTCTATGTGCTGAGCTAGGAGACCTTGAGCAGGTTTCGAGCCCTCCCTGGGGACACAGAAAGGTACACTCAGGGACTCCAGACGGACGCTCTCTGGAATAGAGGCTGAGGTCTGGGATCAGCTAAATCTGGCGTAGAGTCCAGCTGTGCCGAATACCAGCTGTGTGATCTGGAGGAAGTCACATAACCTCTCTGCTTCAGTTTCTTCATTTATAAAAAGGGGTGTAATAACAGTCACCTCACCAGGTTAAACTGGGGTTTCAAGGTGCAACAAATCTCACTCCCCGGAGGCTCTTGACAAATGGTAGAAGTAGTTTTAGCTGATGTTGTGGGAGCCCAGTTTTCCCTCCTGCCACTTTAGGCAACTTTCTGCTACAAATGTTTACAAAGCACTTACTTTCAGGGCCTGAGTTCATAACCTTGACCCCCCTGAAGTTATGTTCAAGCTGTGTCCTTGTGTGTCTATTTTTTTATTCGGGAGGAAACCAGAATTTTTTTAAGTGGAGAAAAACAGCTTCCAAAAGATTTTTCAGAGGGATCCAAACAGGTTCCGAACCCCAGGGGGGAAAGAAAACGGTGTTTGCGGTGCGCGTGTGCCCCAGAAGGCAGCGGCCTGGCTCCGGCCCCTCAGCATTCCCGCCCCAGCCCTGCCACCTCCAAGCTGGGTACCCTGGCTGAACTTCAGCCTCCTCGTCTGTGAATTGGGAGTTAGATGGGACCTATTCCATGGGTGGTCATGGGGATTAAATGAACGCGTCCATGTTCATTGCGTAGCGTAGCACCTGGCACATGGTCAGCACCCAGGGGTGCTAGCTGCTTGTTTCATCACCATCATCATCTTCATCTTCTCCTTCTTCTTCTTCCCCCTCATCACCATTGTTTCCATTCACCGCGTGCCAGGCTCGATGCAAAGTGTGTTCAACTTCCGACACCTGTACTTTCTCACCTGCCACACCATCTCCAAGTTCATCTCATACCACTCCCATTGCTCATGCTGCTCCAGCCACTCTGGCTTCCTCGTTGTTTGTTGGACATACAGACATCTGTCTGCCTCAGGGTCTGTCTGTGTGCAGTTTCTGTGTTGGGAGCACTCCCTGCCTGTACTCCCCCCCAGCGCCCATCCTGCTGGCCCAGACACCCACCTGGCCTGTTTCTTTGCCTCCTTCAGGTCTTTACCCACATACCGTGTTGAGACCTCCCTCACCTCTGTTTAAAAACGAGACACCCATCCCTCCACTCACCTTGTAGTGCCCTCTGTATCTTTACATACTTGTGTGGCTTAAGGTTTGCTTGCCTCGTCTCCACTGGAACTTCAGGAGGGCACTCACTTTGATTCCCTGACTTTGTTTTCTGCTCTAGCACCAGTGCCTAGGACAGTCCTTAACATATAGAAGGTACTCGAGAACAGGCTTGGTGAGGGCGGGAGTGAATGAATCTCATTGTGTCTGAGAAAGGTTCCTGCAGGACCTGAAACTCCAGGAGATGTCTCGTGTAATTTCTTCCACCCCAGCCTGGGAGGGCTCAGAGGACAAGGAACCCACTCCGTCCTGCTCGATGCTGTGTCTTCCACACTGGTACAAGGCCCGGCACATATACGTGGGCTGGATGCATGAATAAGCAGATACAGACATAGTGGGATAGGTAGGGACTGGCAGAGCATCTGTGGTTGTACCAAGGAGGGGTATTGGCCAGCCTGGGGAGAGGGCACAGAGCTGTAGAAGAATCGTAGAGGTGAGGAACCTTCTCCTGTCTCTTGGAAGCTTGCCTTGACTCTCGCTTGGCCAACAATGGAGCAACTTGGGAACGGAGGGAGGGTGATGGCATCCCCTCCTACAGGAGGCTGGGTGGCCTGTGGTAGCCCTTCCATATTTTGACTTCTGCCTGAGCCTCTGTCCTTGGAGTCAAAAATAGCCAAGGATGGCAGCCCAAGGACATGCGGTCCGTCTCTGCCATGGAGCAGGGATTCTGCTACCCTGTCTCAAAGAGGGGCTGCAGGGCGGCAGGTTTGAGAGGCCAGCAGCCCAAAGAGTTATCCCTTCCTGCCCCCTTGAGGAGAAGCACAGACTCCTCTTTCTCCCCGTCTGGGATGACTCTAAATGAGCTATGGAATGTCACAGCTCGAAGGGCCCTCTAGGCCTGGGACCTTGGCAGACATCACCAATTAATTAAGCTGCCTCACCTCCCTTCCTGGGATGGTGACAGGAATCACCGATCAATCATGGCACCCTTTTCTGCCAAGTCTAGACAGTCTAAGAATTCTTAACGCGGGATATTTTAGGTAACAGCCACCAGAGGTGACGAAAATAAGACATTTATCATCATAATCTAGTCCAGTCCCCTCATGGTGGAGAAACTAAAGCTCAGAGAGGGGCAGAAACTTGCCTGATGTCACGTAGGAAGTCCGTAGCGGAGCAGGGACCAGACCTGGAGCTCCAACTCTTTGATGAGACTCCCCACCCCACACCCCTCTGTTCTCCACCACATCCTCTTTCCCATGAGAACTGTACAAAAGATTTTTCACCCACGGACTACAGGCCTCAAAATTTTATGCAACATTTTGTGTATATGTGCGGGCAGGTAGTTTGCTAAGGAAAGAGAATAGGTTTCATCAGCATCTCAAGAGGATCCTTGTACACCCCAGAAAGACGAAGAGATCAGGAAAAAAAGCGAGTGAGTGAAATGGACCAAAGTCCGTCTACTCCCAAGTGTGGACCGCAGAGCAGCGGCATCGGCCTCACCGAGGAGTTGTTAGGAATGCAGACTCTCAGGTCCACCTGCACCTGCTGAATCTGAATTTGAACGAGACCCCTGCGCGATTCATTCGCACGTTCAAGTTTGAGAAGCACAGAGCTGGAATTTGGAAGCCTAAGCAGGCTTTGGTTTCCTGGACGGGCACAGGATACCTTCCGAGTGCCAGGCACCTTTGCAAGTCATGTCCCTGCCCTCATTTGAGGACCTGGAAGGGAGCTGAGGCTCCTCAGCCAAGACGGGGCCCAGCTGCTCTGCAGCTCGGCCCAGGCCAAATCAAGGGAGGCCTTTGTTTCAGCTGTTTGCAGATAAAGGGTTGGGCTTCTATCCAAGGAGTATGGGCTGCAGCCTGCATGAGGCAGGTGTGCAGGCAGGTTCTTGCCTGGAAAGCCTTAGTGAGCACCCTTAGCCGCCCTCCTGCAGAGTGGTGCAGGAAGAGACTGGATTTTAAGCAGTCACGGCATTTGGATGAGCTGAGCGGGAGCAACAGGGGATGTGTGCTGGAGGCCGGCTTAACCAGCAGCCGCTGGTGCTGAGAACAGCTCATCCTGGGGGGGTTTCCTCCGGTGAGGGCTAGTGCCAGGTGGTTCTAGCTGTTTCCAACTGGTCTCAGCTGATCCTGGCTAGTTCTCCTGGGTCTGCTGGGCCTCTGAAGGAACTGACCATGTGTAGACGGAGGAAGGTGGCGGTGGGCAGCCTGGGGCACAGACAGAAGGCCCGCCCTGGTGGGGCTGGGAGTAAGGAATTCACCTCCTCTCCCCCATGTGCTCACTGCACATTTTCACCCATGTGCCTTTGTGGGGATACTGGTGTCTGTGTGTCCTTGGAGGATGGCAGGCCTGGGGTCCAAACCGCACAGCCCAGGCGGCGTCTGGCCTTTGCGACAGGCTTCACGTGCTGACAGAGGCCAGTGTGATCTGAAGAAGCCCTACACACCCCCATACCACTGTCTCCTTAACGCTCCTATTCAGTGTAGAATAGGAGTCAAGAGCAGGGTCTGGTACCCAGATGAAATGGGTATATACACATACACATACACGCACTTTATCAAGATAGCATTACACAGCTTACAACTCACCTGCTTAAAATGGACAACTCGGCAGGCTTTAGCGTGTTCAGTTAAGTGCTCATCACCACAGTTGTAGAGCATTTTCATCACCCCCAAAAGAAACCCTTGCACTCATGAGTAATCACTTTAGGTCCCTTCTTACCGCAGGCCCTGGCAACCACCAGTCTGCCTTCCATCGCCGTGGTTTTGCCTATTCTGGCTATTTTATATAAAGTCGTGGCACATGTGGTGTGTGGTGCCTGGCTCCTTTCATACTGCTTATTTTCGAGGTTGACCTATGTTGTAGCATTTTTCAGTACTCGGTCCTTTTTATGGCTGAACAAGACTCCAGCATCTGGATAGACTGCGTTCTGTTCGTTCATCAGCTGCTGGGCCCTCGGACCGTCTGCACTCTGGACTGTTGGGAATCGTGCTGCTGTGGACATTGTGTTCAGCCCTGTGTGGGGAGTGGATGGATTTGTTTTCCATTCCGCCTCCCCACCACTTACCGGCCGTGGGACCCGCAGCAGCCTGCTTCAGTCCTCAGGGCCTCAGTTTCTGAGAGTTTCTGGGACCTGGGGACACTGCTGTCCAGCCCAGAGCAGACAGGTGACGCTGCTTGTTCATAATGGTGGTTATAATTTACCGAGTGCCTTTATCTTTATTGCGACAGCCACTGTACATAATGTTACATCACTGAGTTCAGCCCCACAAGGGGCACAGGAGGATTTATTTATTTCACAATTAATGGCTGTAACGGGCTAATGTGCTTCCTTGTTACAGCAAATCATTTTGTAGTTTGATATGTTCTCTTTTCATGTGTGTAGGGAGGAAAGAACCTCCCCTCTACTTTTGGCTTCTTCCCATTATTAGGGGGCTTATGTCTTATCTTTCCTTTTCTTTTGTATTTAAAAAAAATTAAAAATATACATGGAGAAAAGTGCAGTGGCGGGAAGAGTTCTGGTGCCATCATTCCTGTTTTTCCCTCTGCTCTGAGAACGGCGTGTCCCAGATAGGACTGGCTCCTTCGTCCCATTCCCAGAAGAATTCATGGGATAGAGCCACAGCTGACTCATAAAGGATGGTTAATATGAGCAAGAACTAAGCCTTTGTTCCATAAGCCACTGAGATTTGGGGGTCACTTGTTACTGCAGCATAACGTAGTGAGAGCTGACCACTACAGTTAATTCTTACAGTAATAGGTGAGGTGGGTGCTATTATGATTTCTATTTTCTGAGGGAACTGAGGCTCGGAGACGTTCAGTAACTTTCTTTAGTTTACTGAGAAAGTAGCAGAGGGATGCTTCAAGTCCCAAACCCAGTTATCCTGCCTCCAGAGCCCATCCTCTTGAGAAGATGGGAGTATGTGGGCTGTGTCTGGGGGAGGATGAGTAACCCAGCGTGGATGGAACACCTGGTATGTGCATGGACCACACTTGTAGGTTTGGGACAGACCGTGAATGCCTTGAATGCTGTGCCCCTAGAGTCTACCTTTGGCCCACAACCTGATTTCTTCCAGAGCCTGCTCAGCTTTTCCCAGTGCAGGTGGCAATGGCTTCCTGGAGAAGGGCAGCCACTTGTGGGGACTGTAAATTGTCTTCCTTCCAACTATTGCTGAGATGCCTCTTCTTCAGAGAGCCTTCCCACACTAGCTGGAATAGAGTGAGTGACTTTCCCATGACCTTCCCTGCTAGGTGTGGTGTGGGACCTCCCCATCCCCCAAATGCATTTACTCTGCACTCAGAACTCTTCATCCTCAGTTTATATTTCATTTCACATGTTGCCCTCTCCCTACATGCTTTGCACTTACCAGTACAGTTCTCAGTTGTAAATGTCCAGAAGGTAGTATTTGCACCTACAATAAAATCCTATTATGATTTTATTTGTAATCCATTTTAATTCAGGATTGAAATGATTCTACTCACAACCCAAACCCTCTCTCTACTTCCAGTGCTGTATCGACTCCTCTTATTACTCTTATCATCCTGTGTATATTCTGCCCTTGAACCGTACTGCCTTGCAATGATAACACCTTGTATTATAATCGCCCCTTCACTTGCCTGTCTCCTGGCAGACTGGGAGTTTCAGCGAAGTCTGGGTTTAATTCATCTGTGTTATGAGACTCCAGCTCAGGCCCTGAATAGGCACTTAGTAAGAGTTTGTTGAAGGAATGATAATTACTTAGCTGTTTCATCTCCCCTCCCCCTCCACTAACCGTAAGCTCATGAAAGACAATGACTGTGTCTTATTAGAATTACCAATACTAGAAACAGCATAGGGAATGAGCTCTGTAAATGTCTGCTTTACTGGGTAAGTGAGAATGCATCTCATTCCAGGGGCAGAGTTACAAAGGACATTCGTATACATGACCCAGTTGATTCTCCCAAAATATTCTGATTCTCCTTGTCTAGTGTTCTTAAATCCTCGTCACGGGCTCTTCGCCTCCCTTGTCCCACCCATTTAATTTTTGTGTCTTTATGATCTCTCCCTTTTTATCCTTCAGGTCATCTTGGAAGAAGGTCTGAGGAATTCACCATCCCCGCCCCCTTCCTTAGTGTAAAGCAGCCAAAAGGGTGAATTGTACTCTGTTCTACTCTGAACTGAGATCACGCTCCCATTTAGCAGCTTTGCCATCTTGGGAAGGCTCATGGACCTCCCTGTGTTTTCTTCTGAAAATGGAGACATTAGTGGTTGTGAGGATTAATTAAATGAAGTCATACAAGTGGAGCGCCTATCACACGCTCTGGTTGAGCTCAGCAAGTGGGAGTTCCTGTCCCTTGCAGGATGGGGACGTGGAGGCATCAGCAGGCCAGCGGAAAGGAACTGTGGTTGAGTAACAGCACGGGTCGGGGTAGCCTAGTTATTTGGGGATCTCCTCTCCCTGTGAGCACCGCCTTTGCCCCAGGCAAGCCTCGGCCTCCGCTCCTGGTCAGCACCACGGACAGTTCCCGCCGGCGGCGGCGGTGTGGCTGCTGCGCTGAACAGTGTCTGAGCTGCATTAAATCGCGAGTCCTAGCGTCATTGCGTACACACCCCAAGAGAAATAAAACACGTCAGCATTTACGTCTAACGTACCATCCATCGTCATTCATGCCTTAATTTTAGAAGTGTTGAAAAAAAGTGTGTCTGAGAATCTATGAATCGATGAGAAATTCTGAGAGATAATTTCAGCGAGCCGTTGAGTACTGCTCTTCCAACAGGCTCATTATGGCAGCCAGCGTTTATTGAATGCCCGCTCTGTCCCAGCCCTTTCTTACTCCTTCCCTGCCCTGAGTGCTGTCTGCCCTCTGGATGTTTATTTAACAAACATTACAGGTGGGAAAGACAAATGCGAGCAGACGGACGGTTAACTAACTTTTCCCACCACCCTTCTTCCCACAGTCTTCCAGGCCTGAGCCTTATGGCCTCAGAACATTGCTTCCTGCTGAAAGGTAATCTCACACGTTCACCTTTTCAGCCCACATTATGCTTAACCCCATTAGAAAGCATTTCAAACGCAGAGCCTATGACCTAACAAGTTCACTCCTAGGTATGTGCCCAGGAGAAATGTGAACAAATGGTCACCAAAAGACACGTACAAGAATGAGTTTGACGAAGCTCTTTGCAAGATCCCCAAATTGAAAACTGCCCAAACGCTCACTGACGGTGGAAAGGGTGAGCGGTGTTGGGTGCAGAGTCAAAATAAAAGAGGAACAGGCCTCCACTGCAGACACCAACCAGGCGGATGAGGGCTGTGTTTCAAGATGCAGTGGGATAGAGACCCCAACAGAGGTGAAAATAAAGGGCCCCTGGGGCTCAAGGAGTTTGGTCAGGGACTTCTTCGTGGAAGAGGTGGCCTTTGAATTCTGCAGTAGAACAGAGTGGGTTGATGATTCAGTAAGACACGGACAGTATTAGAGCCTGAAAGATTGGGGCTTGAATCCCAGCTCTGCCATTCATAGCTGTGTGTGTCCTTGGGAAAGTTATTTAACTTTCTTGATCCTCATTTTCTCCCCCCGCAAAATTGGGTGGTAGTTAACTCGTGGTTTCTTGTGAGAGTTAAATGAGGTGATGCCTCTGTAAAACCCATGGCGTAGCATCTGGCAAACTGGTACCAGTAATTTTAATAATAACCCCCTTTGTTGACTCCTTACTGAGTACTACCACCCACCTAGGATGCCCTGAGGATTAAGTGTTATTATATTATTACGTTACCTTATTGTTATATTAAATTCTCACAAAAACCCTAAGAGTTTGATGAATGCCCGATAATTTATAAGTGTTATTTAAAGCTTAACTCTGGAGGATGGTTAGAATTTCTATAGGGAAGGGGAGGCAGGGAAGAAAGTAAAGGAGAGAACACCAGGATGAGGGAAGTCATTGAGGATGTACGTGAGCAGTGAGGTGCCTAGCTGGGCTGGGGTGTGGAGGCCGAGGGAGACCAGGAGCAGGTGGGGAGGGCATCAGGGAATAGAGAGTCTTGAATGCTTGGGTGCAAAAATTGAGCCTAGTCTGGTGGGCAGTGTGGAACCATTCTAAGGTTTTAAATAGGATTATAGCAAGATTGAAGGTGGGACTTATTTATGAATTTGTATTTTACCTTCATTTACATTAGAGAATTAATACATTATCTGTTAAACTTCAAGAGGCATAGAAGCACACAAAAGAGAAAATCTCCCCAGTGTGCTGGTTGGAGTATAAATTCGTACAAATTCCTTTGGAAAATTATTTGGCGATGCCTGCTAAAGCTGAACAAATACCTGCCCCGTGGCCCAGCAGTTCTACTCCGCGGTGTAGTTCTAAGACACCTGGGTGCAAATGTTCACCAACCATGCACTAAAGTAATTATAGCAGCATTACTTTTAATAGCCCCAAACTGGAAAAAATCAAATGCCCATAAACAGGACATAAATAGATTGTGGTATATTCAACAGTGGAATACTACCTAGCTATGGTGATAAGCCATTTACAACTACGTAAAAAAGTATGGATGGATCTCGTACAATCAACATAATATTGAACAGAAGAAGCACCCCTCCCCCAAAGAAAGCCATGCTCTGTGTATAAAGTTCAAATCCAGGCAAAGCTAATCTCTGGTTCTAGCAATCAGGATAGCGGCCACCCTTGTGGAGCAAGACAGAGACTGGAAGAGAGCAGAAGTGGGCTTCGGGGGTCCTAGAAAAGCTCTGATTCTTCCCCTGGGGGCTGGTGACATGCGGGTGTCTAGTGGTGACAACTCATCAAGCTGTCCACTTAAGGTTCGTGTTCTTGTCTCTATACATCTTATCCTTAAATGTGAACAGGTTGCGAAACAACCTTCCACCTGCCTCCTCTAAAAGCCTTTCTCCAGACAGTTATTCCCCGTGAACAGTTCGGCTCACGTCCCCCCAGGTTTTTCTGTGTCCATGCACAAAGATGAGGATGTGGATCTATAGCTTTATAGAAACAGGACCATGTTTTATGTATCATCTCACAATGTGTTTTTGTTTTTTGTTTTTAGCTTACTATGTCAAAACGGTCTTCCTGTGTTTCTGTATACGTGGCTCCCGATGGTTCTTTTTTAACATTGCTCAGCGTTTTACTGTGGGATGTGTCACTCTGTGAACCGGTCCTCTGTGGATGGACAGTTAATTCCAGCCTTCCACTGGTGTAAACCACACTGTGGGGAACCTGTTCATGCATATCTTTGGGTACTTCTGTGACTGTTCTTGTAGAACAAATTAGTTGGGGTGGAATATCTTGGTCTGAAGTGGTAAATCAGGATAGTTAATCTGTTAATGGCTTGTTTGGTGGGTTGGAAGCAGGGAGACTAGGTAGGAGGCTGTTAAAATAGTTTAGACTTGAGGTAATGAGGGTGGTTGGGTGTGAAAGGGATACGAAGGGAGAGATGTGAGAGATATAAAGGGCAAAGACTATGAATGACTTGGCACTGATGGGAGAGGGGTACAGTCAGGGAGGTCCTGGAGGTCAGGTGACCGGGAAGTCTGGGGACACAAGTCAGAAGGAGTTGACTGGGGAATCCGGGACCAGGTGCAGGTTCAGCTGGTCAGCTTGTGTTCAGGGGGCCTGGCTCACCATCCGGGGGGTGATGTCCAGAATGCAGCTGGAAGTATTGCTCTTGACAGAGTTAAGGGCTCCAGACTGAGGCATAGGGATCACTCCAGGTGGTCCTCGTGTTGCTGCAAGGGCATGAAGTCAGCAAGGGGGAGGGTCCAGAGGAAAGACAGAATCAGTGTACAGGGATGGTGGCTGTGGTCGGAGAGACCGACACATCTGCTAGAATTCACGATCACAGAGGCCAAGAGGACAATCTGAAGTGACTGTAGCTCCAAGGATGAAGTAATCGGGAGCCTGTGTCGGTCCCTGCCCCTCTGGCCCCCCAGTGGGTGTTATCATTGCATCTTGTACTTGCTCTTCAAAGCACTTAACACACCTGTGCTTAGTCCATGGGATCACCTGTGTATTGCCTGCTGCCTCCCTCTCTGACCTGTGGGCTCCATGGAAGCAGGGACCACACCACTTTTGCTCTGCATCCTCGGCATCAGACATAGTGTTTGGCACGAAGCAGTGTTGGCTGCCTAGTGTTGGCATGTTTGCTGCCTCCTGCAGGGCTCCAGCCACCACACGCTCTCCCTGCCTCGCAATCCCACATGCACAGCATTCTGAACAAACTGGGAGAAGAGGGACTTAGAACCCTGTGGGAGAACATTCAGCTGCCCAGTTTTGAGTTTTGGGTGCAGTCAGTGTGAGTGGGTGGCCAAAAATTGGTCACTCGAACTCTGTTTATTTGTGTATCACAGTGGCCAGCCACAATGGGGACCCAGAGTTTACAGGGCTCCGCCCCAGGCCTCTGCAGTGGAGCATCATAATCATGCAGGATGAGGTCCCTCTTCTCGGTGGAGACCAGGCTTAGAAGTATGTTTAGCATCTTCAAGGGGGCTTCCCACTGAACAGGAAGGCACCCACTAGATGTTTCTTGGGTGAATGAAAGCACAACCCTTCAGGGGTTGGGGGCTGAGAGAAGACCCCAGTGCATGGCTGTGGTCGGAGCCATCACCGGGCTGGTTTAGCAAGCCGTGCGAATGGAGTGGCAGTGTGGAAGCCACACAGCAAGGGATGGGAGTGCGTGGTTGGTGGCGTGGTGGGAGAGGCTGTTTTCCGAAGAAATGTGTCGGTTGAAGGGGGTGGTGGAAGAAGTGAAGCCTTGAGCAGACTTGCAGGAGGAGTGGAAAGAGCCGGAAGATGGAGAGGTGGCAGATTCGAGGTCCAGAGAGGACATGGGGTGGGAGGAGGTGGGATGGGGAGAACAGATGACAGACCGGCCTTGGCAAGGAGAGGGTCAGCCCTTCCTCTCAGAGAGGAGGGGAGGGTCCAGGGCAGGTTGGAAGGTCTGGGGATGGTGAAATCTGGAAGTGAGAAAGGACAAGTGGGAGAAAGGTCATCTGTTGAGGCGGAGGGGGCTCTGGGGGCGGGGAGTGGGAAAGCTCCGGGACAGTCACCTGGGGGACGGTGACTGACTGCATGAGCAACAGATGGCCAATGGACGGGCTAGATGGTGGGCTTGTTGGTGTGGTTGGGTACAACTGTGGTCCCAGACTGGGGACTCACGAGGTGGGGAAGGTGGCATATCAGGGGCAACACACAAAACATTGGCTTGGGCACACTTGGGAAGCGCTGGAGGTCTTTCTCTGTGGTGGCTGCGGTTACCTTTGTTTGGCACCTACCATGTGCCAGGCATGGTAGTAAATGTTCTGCCATTTAATCGTCTCAAGAGCTCCTCGGGGCAGATGCTACCCGACTTACCCAAGGTCAGCTTGCCTGTGATCGCACCATTGATTGCATAGCCAGGTTCCCCTGTGTGGTCGCACACCTGTTGTGGGGTCCAAAGAGGGTACTGGGTGTGGGATGCTTTGGGACTGTAGAATGCCCCTCAGATGTGAAGCCCACCTCTCCAAACCTCCTCCCTAGCCCCACTGGGGACTGAGTTGTCGCCATGTTTTGGTCCTGCCCTTTCCCAAGAGACATGTGTCAGACCCTGGCAGGTGGGGGCAAGCCGGGCTGGGGCTCCAGCACAGGACAAGGAGGGGAGGTAGAAATCGCAGGCAGGGGTCTGGCACTTGTCCCTGGCCACAGGACTGTGCTTGCGGGTACGTGTGAGTGGAGGAGGGCCGTCTCTGTGCCCATGAGTGTTTCTGAGTGAGCACATGCGTGTTTCGGGATCTTTCTCGGTGCCCCGGTGCCTGCTCTACACAGAGACGCAGCAATGGTGGGGGCGGGGCATCGCCGCAGGTACAAATTAGTGAAAGAACAAATGGTGGAACAAAGGCAACATAGACTCAGGGACACACACGTTCCCCCGTGTGTCAGGGTGACACACACAGGAACGCACAGCGTCAGCTTTCCCATGTGCTTTCTCGAGTGGGTTGGAGGGCCCCTCATATGTGGGTATGTGCGTCTGTGTGTGACTGGCCTCGGAAACACAGATGGGTCTGTGGAGGTCCACGGCCACATGGGTACAGGCGCTGAAACATGCATACACACATGTGTTCCTGTGTGTGTGTGTTCTTGTGTGTGTGTGTGTGTGTTCCTGTGTGTGTATGTGTTCCTGTGTGTGTTTCTGAGTCTGTGGGCACCTGTATCCACATGGGAGACAAACACGTGGGCACGCGCTCTGAGAGACACACCAGAGCATCTGTGGCTGTGTGTCTGTCTTGGCGTCAGGAGGAAGGGGACACCGTTGCTGAGTTGGGCAGAGGGAGGCTGGGAGAAGGCCAGCGGCGGGCATCCTGGCCCCGCTCTGTCTCCCAGCATGCGCACCCAGCTGTCCTGTCCAGCTGCCAAACAGGATGATGGGGTTTGGGTGGCGCTGCTGTCCCCCAGGGGGTCAGCAAGCACTGGTGAAACCCCTGAAGTATGCCAGCTCACCCCAGACTTCGTGGGGAAGATCCCACTAAAGGTCCATCCCATCTCTAGCAAAGCCATAGCCCCCACAGGGTGGTGGCAGCTGGAAACTGGGGATCACCAGGATGCGGGGCATGGAGGTCCTTCTGGGGTCAAAGCCTGGCTCCCTCACTTTCTGACTCTGTAGATGTGAACATGCCACTTAACCTCCATGCCTCGGATCTGGGAGTTAAAGCAGGGAGCAGGAGCGTGCACGTCGGTCGTCGGGCTGGGGACAGTCAAGACTGCTCTCAGGGCAGACCCGCCGTCGTCCAGCGGGTTATGACTAAAGCCCTACTGTGGGAGGACCATCCTTGGTCCGGGGGCTTCAACAGGGAACAAAACAGAGTTCTGAGTCCTTTGTGGACTTTACCTTCTGTGTGGAGAAAGGTGGTCCATAACTCAAGACTGCCCCCTGCATAGGGGGCAGTGAGTTAGGAAGAAAGCCAAAGCGGCGCCACAGGGCAGAGAGGGGCAGGGGTGGGAGGGCCAGGGCATGGTCAGGGAGGTCTTGGATAGGATGACCTGTGATCACAGAGGGGAAGCCATGAACTGAGCTGCTGTGGGGGAGGGGTCGTCCAAGGGGAGGGAATAGCAAGGGTGGAGAGCCACTTGTCTTCATAGCAACTGTGTTCTCCTCCCGGTTTGCAGCTGGGGAAATGGAGGCACAGAGAGGCTGAGTAATTTGCCCAGAGTCTCACAGCCAAGAGGAAGACATCCAAGATTTGAACCTGGGCAGTCTGGTTTCAGAGCCAATGGTCTAAATCTGTGGTCTTCAACTGGGGGCGACTTTTGTCCCCAGAGGGTGTTGGGCAATGTCTAGAGACATTTTTGATTGGCCACACTGGATCGGAGGCTGCTTCTAGCATTTACTGGGTAGAGGCCAGGGATACCTTTACGATGCACAGGATGGCCCGATGATGAAGCAGTGTCCCATCCAAAGTGCAGCTGTGCTGGGACTTGACAAGAGTATGACATGTCGTAGGTGCTCAGTAGGGAATCGCTGAAGAGGAGAAAGGGTTGGGAGACGGTTGCGGGGAGAAGTGAGTTCCAGTGCAAAAGGGAGAAACAGCCGTGTAAATGAATCCGTCACTTGAGAGGACACGGGTGACACAGTTTTGGGTGGGTATGAAGACGGGGGGGGGAGGCGGTAGGTGCAGGTGAGGCTGGTGATGGAAGGAGGTTGATGGATTGGGGGTGGGGGCCAAAGCAGGGCAGCCACCAGTCACCGAAATGCTAACCAGATGTCTCGCCTCTCTGTCCCCTCCCACCCTGTGTCTCTCTCCTCATCCTTCTTGGCCTCTCTGCCAAGAAGGGGACAGCCGGAGGCTGAAGGGGATCCAGAGGAGCACGGAGACGGGCCTGGCAGTGGAGATGCCCAGCCGGACGCTGCGCCAGGCCAGCCACGAGTCTATCGAGGACAGCATGAACAGCTACGGCTCGGAGGGCAAGTGAGTGCAGAGCCCAGCCTGGCTCTGGGTCTTCCCTGGCGTGGGGCCTGGGAGTGTGGTGGTGGCTGAGGGTTCCTGGGCCATCCCATCTCTGGAAGGGAGCTGATGACGCGGGGAAGCTCTGAGGAAGAGCGGGGCGAGCCAGACTCGGGTGCCTGCCTGCCTGGGTCTGGATCTTGACCCCACCACTCACTCACTAGCTGTGTGACCTTGGTCAGGTCATCTGTGCCTCAGTTTCCTCACCTGTAAAATGAGGATAAACACTAACCTCATAGGATGTCATCAAGACTAAACGGGTTCATTTTTATAAAAAGCACAGGACAGAGCTCGGCCTCCTCCTTGGCTCCCCCCCATTTCGGGCCCTGCCTTGCAGCTGGGGCTCCTGCTGGCTGAAAGCCACCCCACCCCCAGCCCCTCCTAAACTGGGTATCTCTGGCCTCTGTGAGTGGCCTCACCTTGGCAGATACTGCCGTTTCATCCACCTCCTCGGGAGACTTTCCGGAGAGGAGGAAGAGGACGGGCAGAAGGGAACAAATGTTTTCTTTAACCTGAGAAACTGGCAAGGCAGCAAAACTTGGAGGAAGATATTTGGGGCATCTGAGTAGCAGTGGGTCCCTGCTGAGCTTCAGGGGGTCAGGAGGTTTGGGTCCTATTCCTGGCTCTGCCACTGACCCTGAGCGGCCTGGGACACATTCCTTGGCCCGTCTGAGCATCAGGAGGCCAGCAAGCATCTCATCTGTTGCTTTCCAGGCAGGTCGGAGGACCAGGTCATGGGAGGGCAGTGTGGTGCAATGAGCAGCAACAGGAAGCCAGCCCCATATTCCCGTTTTATGTGTAGAGAAGAGAAAAATGAAGGCTCGGAAATGCCACACCACTGTTTCCAGGGGGAGCAGCGTAGGAAGGAAATAAAGTTGTTGTGAGGATTAAATGAGTCAGTATATGTGGAAGCACTTAGAATAGTGACTGGCACGTAGCAAGCCCTGTTATTCACTGTGTTGATTGGTGTTTGTTGTTGACTTAGCCGCTGTTATTTGAATATTTTGCTCCTTGAGGTCAATTGCATCCTAATGGATACAGGGAGCCCTGCTAAATACAATCGTGTCGGTAAAGTGCTTAGTGCAGAGTAAGCACAGGATAAATGTTGTCTTTACAACGATTAAATAAGGTTCCAGATGGATGTCTTGAGCGCAGTTGAGGGAGGATTGGGTGGGTTGGAAGGTGCGGGGCCCAGTGAAGGGCAGAGTCTTGCCCTCCTGAGAGGGGCTGAGATCAGCCAGGTGCTGCCTAACACCGGGGATAAGGAAGGGAAGGTGAAGGGACAGGTGGGGACCATGAGCTGTGGTTGGCATCCTCCTTGTTCTGGAGGTATTTTGGGCACTGGCAGGACCCAGATGCCAGGCTCTGAAACAGGAAGGGGGTGTGACCATCCTCCCCCTGGGCTCCTGCCAGCCCAGCTGAGGCGTATAGGAAGCCAGCATGCTTGAGCAGCCTCTGCCAGCCTGCAGCCCTGGGTGCTTCTGGGTCTGTCTGCCCTGGGCACTGGGTCACTGGGCATGAGTGTTCCTGCAAGTGTGCCCAGGGGCGCTCCTGTGTGGATCTTTATTTCAGCAAGTGGGATTGAGCGCCAACAATGTACCAGACATTTGGGCTGGGCACCTTGGGGACCCTGCCTTCTTCTGACAAAGCAGCTACCAGTGGTGAGAGCTGCAAAGGACAGGCAGAGAGAAGTGGGGAGATGTTGCGTCCTACCCAGGTTCTGGGGACGGGGGGAGAGGTGCCGATACGTGGGGCCATTCTGTCAGAGAAGGTCCTTGAGCTCCAGGTTATCCTGTACCAGGTTAGAGTGGCTTCGGCCCTCCCCGTTCAGGGTGTGGTCCACAGCCCAGCAGCATCAGCATCCCACAGGAGCTTGGTGGAGATGCAGCATCTCCGGCCCCACCCCAGACCCACTGAAACAGTCTGCAGTCCGGCAGGGTCCCCAGGTGGTTCATGTGCACGTGAAGGCTGAGCGGCCCTGGCTTGGTGGCAGTAGTGTCTGGTAGTGCCACAGAGCTCGGGCTGTGTGCGGACACCGTGCTGCGTGCTTTCTCACACACTCGCTCACTTAATTCTCAGGGCAACCCGACGGCGCTGACACTGTTCTTACGTGCACTTCACAGACAAGAACATGGAAGCCAAGAGAGCTTAATTAGCTTGCCCAGGGAAGGTCACACAGCCAGTCAGTGGCTTCCAGTGCTGGGATTCAAATCCCCTACACGGCTCCCCCTCTCTTACGTTCCAGACTCAGTCCGAGGTTGGGCTCTACTCTTTCACGCCTCTTTATCGCTCGACTCCATCTCTCCCGTTCCTACCCCTGTGGTGATGCTGCCTCTCCCTCTGGCCTGGATACCTGCAAGTCCCCATAGTCTGTCACTCAGCTCTTATTTCCTCTGGCCTCTGCCAGCCTCTCCCAGCCCTCAGCCCTGTGCCTCCGCTCCAGACCCTGGGCCTCTTACACTTCCTTTCTTACCTCCAGCGCTTTCGCCCGTTGTCCCTCCTCCCGGCACTTCCTTTCCTACCCCTGCTCCTGCCGCCCCCTCTGACTCATTCTTCCTTCAGACCTCAGCTAAGAACTGGCACATGAGCTTCATCTCTTGTGCCAGCTCCAGCTAATTGGTCCTGGCTCCTTGGAGTGCTGTGTTGAGAAGGACCCTGGAGCCCAGTCCTTGGCAGGAGTGTTGAGGTTGATTAGCAATGTCTGCCCTGGGCGTGGGCAGCGGGGGTAGAACGGCACGGTCTGCCGTTCCTGTGACTGAATCAGCAGCTTCCAGTTCATTCTACCCCCATCACAGCACCCTACACACCGTAGTAAATGCTACGTGTGTGTCTGACTGTCCCACTGGACACTGGGGCCTAGCCCACAGGTGATGCCCTGGAAGCTTCGTTGAATAATGGGTAGGCACCACGAACAGAGGCACGTACAACCCCTACTTCTCCCTGCTCCTTTCCAGTCTCCTTTATCACACAGAATCGGGGTCCCAGCATCCTGTCTGTAAACCCTCAGCTCTCAGAGCGGCTGCTGGCGCCCCTCTCGCCCCTTCCCTCGGCTCCTTGTTGTCCTGTGTTGTCTGGGTCATCAGCATCCAGCTCTCTGGCTGTCTGGGTCCCTGTGCCCACAGCCCTAGAAAGCAGAGTGTGAGCTGATGGCAGGGCCCCTGGGCACCTGCGCTCAGGGACTCATTCCTGCCAAGGCTGTTCCGATAATCGCCAGCAGCCCGGGAGGCTGGGTAAGTTGTCAGACCCCTTTCCCTGCCCACCTTGGCTGTTTGCCTGGGTTACTTGACAGTCATGTCCCCGGAGGACAAATCAGGACTGGATGCGGCCGTGGGCTAGGAGACGGGTCTGGGGGTGGGTACAAGCACTCATGTCTGTGTAGCATTTGACTGTGCCAGCTTCTGTTCTGTTCCGAGAAGCTCATCTCATCTCACATCTACAGCAGCACCGAGGGGGGACCCCATCATCGTTTATCCCAACTTCACCGAAAGGGAGGCCCCGGCTCTGAGAGGTGAAGAGGTGTCTTCACAGCTAGTGAGCGGGAGTTAGGATCCAAATCCAGGCCTGCCTGACCCCAGGGCTTGGGCTGCAAGTCCCTGTGCTCTCCCCTGGCCAAGGCCATGGTGCCCTCAGGGCACGTAGAGACAGTATAGCAGACTGGTTAAGAAGGAGAACTCTGGGCCAGACTCCCAGGGTTCAAACCCCAGATCTGCCACTTAGTAGCAGGGTGATCTTGGTTGGGTTACTTGACAGATCTGTGCCTTGGTTTCCCCTTCTGTAAAATGGGTATTGGCGATGAGTACCCAGCTTTCATGGTGTTGTCACTGGTAAATGAGAATTAAGTGAGTTAAAGTTGATAACCTAGTACTCTCAGTGCTTGGCTCATGGCAAGTTTTTGATAAATCGAATCCTTGGCATCATGTCCGTGAGCCACACTCTCACGGCCGGTGAGGGTGGGATGGGGGGGAGGGGACAGGTTTGGAAACATCTTAAAGGCCGGAGAAGCTGGAGTCAGGGTTGTGTGATGCTGTGTACCCCGGCAAGTAGTCCATTCCACTGCGCTTGTTGGGGAAACGTAAGTTTGTTCCAACCCGATGGACATATTAGGGAATAACTTGAACACAGCGCACGTCTCACCTTTGCTCAGGTACGATTGCATCCACAAGTGACTCTAGGTGAACACAGAAAGTCTGAACCCACATGGGAGCGCACCAGCACACACGGCCCTCAAACACAACCTGCTCTCTCCGCTCCCGTGTGTCACCCCACCCGCACCCTGAGTTACAGCTTCCCATCCCATCTGCACAGCCCTCCGCCCCCTGCAGTGCCTCGCAGGCTGTGATGTTTCTGAGGCTCATTTCCACAAGCAAACTTCGAGCCACCTTCAAGGTCAAGCACCATATTTACTATAGTACTTAGGCATTTCTTAGCCTTCTAACATGTAAGATTGCTACCATTTTCGCTATGCCCTTGTCTTTCTTCTCTTTTTGGATGTGATACTGATGTAGTATTTGGGTGCCGTGTCCCAACCCCACTTTCCCCATGAGATCTGTGATTTTTGTTGCAGTATTTTGCATGCGCAGTAATTTTTAGGAAGGTATGCTTCGTGTTACAGCAGAACTGACCGTATGGTCAGCTCAGCAAGCCTGTAGGAAGGTGGTTGGACAGGTGGACGTGTGGAGCAGGTGGTGGATGGATGGACGGAGAGACCACCAACTCCTAAAGCCTTTCAGAACCACGTAACCCATAACCGCCATGAGGGCTGCGCAGCCTTTTAACTTCAAATGCAGCTGGGGCAGGTGATCCGTCTGGAAAAGAGAATAGAGTCAAACCCCCAATAACCCAGTTACCTCTTTGGCCGTGGAGGGCATGGAAAATCCAGGGCCAAACCAGCTCAGAGATCAATAATAAAAGACAAATGGGCTTCAGCTCCTCAAACAAAACTAACAGGATTTGAAATGCAGATAATGTCATTTCACCATTAACAGAAATAAAGAGCCTGTAGAGGGCGGGCTGTAATCCTGTTTCAGGCCTCTGCCTGGCATGGGCCCCTGGGAGGACCCCACTGCTGCAGCCCCCACTGTCTCCACCCCGTGACCCGGGCTTGGTGTCCGGCATCCAGATGCCGCGCTTCCCAACAGGTCGGGAATCAGAAATGCCAGGAAAATGCCAAACAGGGAGAAGAGGCTCTCCCCAGCCGGATAACAGGCCGTGGTGTCTCAGTCCTTTATTCACTCAACAAACACTGTGTGCTAGGTCACCTGCCAGGCAGCTTACCTGCGTTACCTCACTGCCTCTCTGCAACAAGTCAGCAAGACGATTGCAGTTTATCCCCATTTTATACATGAGGAAACTGCAGCTCAGAGAGGGTACAAAACCTACCCTAGGTTGCACAGCACTGGAATCCAAGGTCTGTATGATGCCAAAGTCCAGTCTTAACCACCGTATTGTCCCAGCGTGGGACCCGCTGAAGGGTTCAGCAGTGAACACTTATTGAGTTCCTACTGCATACGAGGCATGGTCTATGTAGCAGCGTGTATGTGGTAATAATTCAGCAAGCTCTTTCCTGCCCCTTTGTGAGTGGATCCAGGGAGCAGAGGTTTTGGGTACATTTAGAACTGACACAGCACCCACCAATGGGAGGGCTGCGCACTGTCCAGGAGGGAGGTGTGGTCTTATTTGCAGAGGAGATTCAAGTGCAGAGATGCCTGCAGCTGACCATGGTTGACCATGAGGAGTAGAAGCAGTTCTGACTTTGCATCCGCTGCCTCTCCTTCTGCTTCTGAAAGGACCTCGAGGTGGTGTGGGGCCTCCAATACAGTTGGTCCCTGGCCAGCAGGGACCTGCCACCACTGTATTCTTCCTCCCCCTAGCCCCACAGAGGGTGTGACAACCCATTCAGGGTTTCTGGGGTGTCTGCCTGGTTCCTTGGCAGCCTGCGAGGCACCCTGGAATGGGAAATCAGGCAGCCGCCCAGATATTATAAACAATTACTGCTAATTACCAGGCCTGCCAGTTCCCCATTGTCTGCTCACAATCCTACCAGGAACTGAGGAGCAGACAATGACGATGTTGGAGGAAACTTTCAATTTCAGGCTGTAGCAGGCCAGCTCTGCTTGGGAGGCTGGGCCCCTTTCAGGGACTTGGAAGTCAAGAGGCACCAACATTTTGGAGGCTCTTGGAGCCCCCAGACCCCTCCCCCAGGTGGCCAGGAGGTTGGGGTAGAAAAGAGGCGGGGTTGGAGGGAAGGCCATGTCCGTGGCCTTGGTGAGTGAGTCTGGGTCTTAGCTGTGGTCTGTTAACTAAAGATCTTTGGGTTCGCAAGAATAAGGGGCGCTCACTTCTGTCCCCAGATAGTTAAGTCATTTTTCCTGTAGTTTCTCTGTGATTCTGTTGCATAGTTGTTGAGCTGAGAGATTCGGGAGCCTGGCTGCTTGGAGTCAAATACCACTCTGCCTCTGTCTTGGTTGGGCCTTCCCTGGCAGGCAGTGGGAACATATGCGCCCCTCTGGGACTTTGAGGGACAGTAGAGCTCAGAGTCTCACAGATTCACTTCACAAGACTCCAGGCAGCCTTTGCTGCACAGCAGCGTGTCCTTTACTCAGCCCCGTCTCATAGGAAGGATGGGCACAAACCCTCTGTGTTCATTCCAGACCTAGCTGGGGTTTCCTGTCATCGCTCAGCACCGTCAGCCCAGCTTGCAGACCCAGACCTGCCTCCAGGCTTCTCCAGCCTCCCAGGCCTCTTCCCTCCACCCTTGCCCCCCGCATCCCACACACCCTCTGCTCTCCCAGGCTGCGGTTTATTCGTTGCTCTTTCGTTTGGAGGCAGAGCCAGCCTAGTTTTGCACCTGTCCTTCTAAGTCTGTTTCTTCTTAGATTTCAAGCTCAAAAGCTAAGAATCTGACTGACTTGTTCCCTGGCTACTACCTGGGTGGGGAAAGGGTGACGGGGTGGTAAGAAATCAAGAAAATGAGGAGCACAAAGGCTAAAATGTCAAATTATTCTCCTGCCAGCAACTCTGCCAATAACCTAAAGAAAAACAATTTATCAGGATGATGCTGGGGTGTCTCACATGACTGAGGGAGAGCTGAGCAGCCAGCACTGGGTAGCTGGTAGTTTGAGGCTCTTTGCGAAGGTGGGCCGTTTGCACGGCTCAGACCTAGGAGATGAGAACTTTATTATTCCCATTTGGGAAAGAGAAAACTAACTAAAATTGACAAGTAAAATATATTATTGCAATTATGGTTGTTGTTGTTGTTGACTTGTGCAACTAAAAAAAAAATGATGCTTGCTTCAGGCAGAGCTCGATCCAGGAGCTCACACAAAGCCACCAGTTTGATGGCTTTGTTCATGGACCACAGGTGGTAGTAAGATAGCTGCCAGAGGCCCCAGTCTGCTTCAGGTCCAAGTCTGGTGGGAAGAAAGTGCTTCTCACTTCCTGCAGGTCAAAGAAAGCTTCCCAGCCAGAGTCCTGTGGGCTGAATTGGGGCACACACTTACCTTTAAGCCGATCACTGACCAAGGGAAGGATTGGCCAGGCTGAGCTCACACCAGCCTATAGAGCCAGGTCTGCTCTTGTCCATGGGAATCCGTACCTTGGGGGAGGGGCACCCCAAAGGAGATTGGAGATCTTGCTCCCAAAGGAACAGGACAAACATTCGACAGCCCACACAGCAATGAATGCAGACCTCCAAGGTTGAGCCACTGGTCCCGTGCACTTCAAACTGTCAGGGGCAAATGGCTCTTCTGGGGATCATGTTAAAAGGCAGATTCTGATTCAGCTGCTGGAGGTGGAGTGGAGTGCTGTTCTGTTCCCAGTTAGCTCTCGGGGATGCTGGTCTCTGGATCACACTTTGGGTAGCACGGCATCAAACCTTACGAGCCAGGCACCGACGAGCATTACCCCCCGAGATTCCTACAGCCACCCTGAGAGGCAGTTGTCACCTGACCCATTTCAGGAAGGTGGCACCTAAGGCCCCGCGAGGAGACCTAGGGACATGGTACAGGGGATTTCAGGGCTGTAGAGGTAGCAAGGAGGAAGAGACAGGACCTGGGTCTGCCTGAGGCTGGGTGGTGGATGTGGACAGAATCATCGTGGCAGGAGGGGCATCTGGAGTTGACCACCCGAGTCATCTGAGTCCTCGGCCTGTCCTTGGGAACATTTGCCACTGTCTCATCCTTTCCTCTTACAGCCTTAACTACGGGGGCGTCTGCTTGGCATCGGATGCGCAGTTCAGTGACTTCCTGGGCAGCATGGGGCCAGCGCAGTTCGTGGGCCGCCAGACCCTGGCCACCACACCGATGGGTGAGTGCTCTAAGACCTGTTCCAAACGGGGGTCCCACCGGAAGCCCCGCGTCTCCCCCTTCTTCCCCTCTGCCTCAGCTGCATCCACTGAGCACCCACTGGAGCCTGGCCCACACCTGTCAAGTGCTCGGCAGAGCCTGGGCATGTGGTGTGGGTCATGGTTCTGGTCTCATTTCGGGCTAGGCGCAGAGGCAGGGCATTATCCTAAGCAGAGAGGAGGATCTGAGTCTTTGACTGAGCTTTGAGGCCACTTCCTAGTCTCACCTGTTGAGGTCTCTTGCAGGGGACGTGGAGATTGGCCTGCAGGAACGAAATGGCCAACTCGAAGTGGACATCATCCAGGCTCGGGGACTGACGGCCAAGCCAGGCTCCAAGACACTGCCAGGTGTGGGGTGCCCTCCCCGCTGCAAGGCGGGGTGGAGGTTGGGAGCCTGTCTGGAGGGATATCTGGGTTTAGAAGAGAGAAAATGGAGCCCCACTGGGGAGGACTCCTTTGTTCCAGCTCCAGTGACTCACAAAGAACTCCTGGTGACTCAGGGCTCATTCTGGGGACTCAGTAGAGATTGTCGGCTGACCTTGTCAGCCTCCCTGCTGGACTGAGCTCCTGGAGGGCACAGACCATTTTTCCCATTTATGATTATACCCTAGTGCCTAGTAGGGAGCTTGGCATGCAGTGGGTGATCAGAAAACATTTGTTCAGTGAATGGGTGGCGATGAATGTATAAGCCAGGGAAGGGGTGGGTGAGTCAGAGACAGAGAAAGGAAGCAGGTGAGTACAGAGTGAGCAAGGGAAAGGGGAGGCTTGCAGGACTACCTGAGGGGGTGGAGTAGGCCTCACCAATCCTGGCTGCACCCCACCACCGCTCCCACCACCTGGCTTGGCCCTATTGTCTCTTCCCCAGACTCCAGGGGGCACTTTGACCCCAGCAGTGGTGGATAGCCTCCCTCGGTTATGCCCTATGCCCCAAACTTGTGGCCCACACTAGAGCTCACCCACCGGCCTCTGTCCGCAGCGGCCTACATCAAGGCCTACCTGCTGGAGAATGGCGTCTGCATTGCCAAGAAGAAGACCAAAGTTGCTCGCAAGTCACTGGACCCGTTGTATAACCAGGTGCTGCTGTTTCCTGAGAGTCCCCAGGGCAAAGTCCTGCAGGTGAGGGGCACATGTGCGTGTGTGTGTGCACCTGCGCCTGCACCTGCCGTGTTGGGGAGAAGGGAGGTGCCCCTGGGGAGGGCCTCCCCTGGAGAAAGTGCTGTGGTTGCCCAGAGCTCCACAGCCTGCTGTGTGACTTTGAACCAGTTTCTTTCTGAGCCTCAGTTTCTTAATCTGTAAAATGGGGACACTAGCAGCACCTACTGATAACAGGGGCAGTAACGGTGAACGGTGTGCTTTGTGCAAGAAAAGTATTTCCAAGTTTGGCCTATAGTAAGTGCTCTCTACAAATGGCTTCCATCATCATCATCATCATCATCATCATCATCATCACTATCATCATCATTGTCGTCATCAACCCCTGGAGGCCAGGGGCTTGGCCTGAAGCCCAGTGATGACACACTGGGAGCCTTTCAAGCATCCAGACAGGTGTTCGGCCCTCTGGCCACCAGGACAATGCCAGCGGTGACTCAAACCTGGAGCTAGAAACAGCTACCCCCATTGTGGGTACAGGCAGGGCCGGGGGGCCGCCTGCAGAAGCCCAGCGCCCGTTCTCTCTCGGAGCTGTCTTTTGGGCACTGCTGGCTTGTACCTGATTCCTTGCTCCTCACCTGAGCAGGCAAGGCCAGTGAGGACGGGGCCAAGGTGTTACACATTGCCCAAGCCGTGGGCTTTTGCTAAACTGGGAAGCCCAGGTCCTGTCTAGGACAGAGTTTGTCAGCCTGTAGGGTGAGACCCATCACTGAGTCGTGAGATCAGTTCAGCTGGTCTCAACAATTGCTTTTCAATGGAATGGATAGGAGAGAGACCATTTCTCACTCTTGGTAAGGTATTCCTCTTTGGTGCGGCCCTTGCTTCAGTCAGGAAGTCAATGTGTGCCCAGGCGAGGATGATCCCTGTCCAAAAAGTCTGCAAGAAGCCTCCAAATACAATTTAAATCAACCAGAAGACTATCCAGATATTGGGCACATACAACTTCTGTCACTTTTTAAAACTTTGTTTCACCGGGGACTCTCAGGTTCTGGAAGCAGAGGGCCCATGGGGGAAGCCGGTAGGGAGCTCTTGGTTTATACGGTCAGCCCTCAAGACTTGGATTCAAAGGTGGGGCATATGGAGGACGGGCTGGAGCAGAGGGGGCGAGACCTGAGGCAGGAAGGCAGTCACCCAGGTGAGCAAGGGTAGCAGCCCTGGAGCCAGCAATGTAAAGGTGGTCGAATCCACAGGACTTGGAGGTGAATTGGGCCTGGGGGTGACCCCAGCGTCCAGTTCTGGGCCTGTGAGTGGCATTGGGTGACTGGAACCATGGTGTCTCTTGCCCTGCAGGTGATCGTGTGGGGGAACTACGGGCGGATGGAGCGGAAGCAGTTCATGGGTGTGGCCCGCGTGCTGCTGGAGGAGCTGGACTTGACCACCCTTGCTGTGGGCTGGTACAAGCTCTTCCCCACCTCCTCCATGGTGGACCCAGCCACAGGCCCCCTGCTCCGGCAGGCATCCCAGTTGTCCCTTGAGAGCACCGTGGGACCCTGCGGCGAGCGATCTTAGTGCCAGGGATAGGGAGGGGCTCCCCGAGAAGGCCTGGAGACCACCCAGCCCCGACCTGGGACCCCAGGCCCAGGGGCACCTCAAACAGAGGACGACGGGGTTCTCCCCCACCGGGGGGAAGAAGAACGGGGAGACCCGCCCCCCTTGGGACCCTCCTCACCCCTTCTTTGCCTCCTATCCCCTGAGATCTTTCCTCTCCCAGTGGGACTGACTGCACTTTTGACTTGGCCCGTTCGTGACCTGGTGGATGTGGCTGCAGGCCGAGAAGGGAAAGACTGAGGTGGCAGAGCAAACCACTCTCCTGCCCCAGACACTGTCCGACTGCCCCCCCTTTGGCGTCCTCGGAAGCTCGCTGCCCAGAGCCAAGTCCAGAACCCAGCGGCCGTCTCCATGGTGCCAATTACCAGCAAGTGTCTTTCCTGCGGCACCGGGTTCAGGCAGCTACACCTGCCCCAAAGCTGATGGGGCGGCTTTGCAAGAATCCGGAGCCAGCTCTGGGGGGCCCACAGCCCCCACCCCCACCGTTTGAAGGGGAGCTCTGGCCTCCTTCTGCCTGCCAGTGGAAGGAGTTTTGCCGCAGCCTGTCTGAGTCCATCTGTCTGTCCCCTCCTACCTGCCCCTCTTCTGGTGGAATTGGAATCCAGCGGGGACCAAAGGAAAGGAGGAGGTGCCCAGGGCCTGGCACAGACCCCCAGGGTGCCTTGCTCTGTGGGACTGAAACAAATTGCCGTGGGAACTGTGGGACTGGAAGAACTCGGTCTCCGGGTTTTGGTGGACGAGCTGCAGGACCCTGGTTTTCCAGAACCCCAAGCCCTGAGAGCTCACTGTCTCTGCATTTTGGGGTGCTGGATTGGAGAGGGAATCTAGGGAAAGCGGGGGTTGGGACTGGTCGTGCCAAGGTGAGGGTCTCCGGAATAGGAGACTCCCTTCTTGTTGGATGAGGTCAAAGGTCATCTTGTCTAGTCCTCTGCCCCCTGCCTAGGGGCCTGGGGAGGCAACAGACCTCCCCTATTTTAGTCTTTTTAAACAAACCACATGTACTAAGAGCAGAACCCACTGCCTCGGCCTCAGTTACCTTGGCTCAAGGAGAGAAGGCGAGGAGAGGTATGAGTCTAAGAACCGTGAGATTCCTTCTCAAGCAGGCCTGGGTAGCTGCCTTCCCGGCCCAGCCTTCCCCCGGGCCCCTGGAAGCCCTTTTGCATGCTGGGGAGGACGCGGGCTGGCCCCTCTTTATAGAAGCACATTTCTGCCACCTCCCCTGGGAGGCACCCAGCAGCCCACCACCCCTCATTACCCAGTCCCTGCTGTGTAGGGCGTAGTCCCGGTTAGCTGGGTAGAGTTAGTGTTCCAAGCCCTGGGGCCTGTTCTTAGCTCGCACGTAGTTCTCACGGAGTCCCAGGACCGGGTGGAGAGGAGGCACGAGTACATTCCAGGAGACCACAGTCTCCTTGCTGGCCTGGGCCTGGGGCTCGGGAGGCCAGCCCCTCCGTCTCCTCCTGCCTTCCCCTCCCCCTGTAGGGTTGTAGCTGGAGCTGCCCACTATACTCAGATGTTCTGACTTATTATCCTTGGTACTGGTTTCATTTATGAAGCAATCTTGAGGATGTGGGCCTTGGTGGAGGGGCCTGGATGCTATCAGAGGGGGTCATTTTCTACTGAGGACACCCAGCTGTGTCCGGTCCCACCTATCCCTGGTTCCACTATAGGCTACTGCCCAGGTGATTCCTTCACCTGGAAGCCCTCATCCCCACCCCCACCCCCACCTCCACACCCCCGCAGCCTGTTTGAGCCCTGGGCATCCTTTCAAGTCTGGTTGAGTTCAGTGGCCTCCATGGAGCTTCTCACTGCACTGGGAAGGGGCCATGGGGAGGCCTTTCCATCCAGGAGGCCTTCAAGGTCCCAGGGTTTGTGGGGGTGGAACCCCAAGACTCGGGCAGGAGGTAGCCGGGCTTTGGATGGACTCACATCTCAGACCCAGAATCAACCCCTCACTGTTTTTTTTTTAACCAGTGTGATTTCTCTGCTGTTCGTTTATTACTTGCCATTTGGAATATTTTGAGCCAGGAGAGCACCTCCTCTCTCTGCAGCCATCACCGCTCTGGTTGTACAGGGGTCGTTTTCAAGGACGGGGCAAAGCCTGGCTGTCCCAACCAGGGGGAGAAGGGGCTCGGTGCGCCCCAGCCTGAGCCCACCCTCTGGTGTCTGCACAGCCTTTATAGAGAGAGAGAGTTCCAAAGCAATAACAACATCCTGGGGGTGGTCCCTGAGGGCCCCCTCACTGACTTTCCTGTTTGTTCTGTGAAATCTCAGCCCACCTCCTGGAGGGGTGGCGTGAGTGGGGGCTGGAGCCCTTTTTCTTTGTGTCATCATTGTGAGCATGAGCCCCCTGCCGAGGGGCTCTGCCCATTTGGCGTGGGAACCACCATCCGTCCTCACCCAGGGATAGGGGCTTGGGGAGGGGGTGACTATTCTCATTATTAGCTTCGAGAACCTTCAAACCCAGCCTCCCCGCTGCTGTCAGATCCTTTGCAGCTTAAACTCCACCATTTGGAGAGGATCAGAGAGGGTAGAGTTGGGGGAGTCGGGTGGGGAGGGGCTGGGAAAGATTTTATTTTTCAGTCTCTGGTCCGAAGGTCATATGCAGAGGTAGCCTGGAGGGAGTCTCCACTTTTCTCCTCCAGAATCCACTTTTCATCCTAAAGGGAAAGAGGCTTTGGGACCATTGGTAAAGCCATTTCCATTTTACCGACGAGGAGACTTCGGCCAGTGCAGGAATTGCTGCACCTGGGGTCACCCAGAAGTTCACTGGCACCCCCAGCCTGGGCTGCCTCCTCCTCCTACCGGAGGCGGAGCTGGAGCCTGGGTGGGATGAGGTGGGGCCACCATTTCCCTCCACCCCTCTTCCCTTCTCTCGTGGGCGCCTCCCAGTGGCCTTGAAAAGAGGGTCAGGGCAAATTGTAGCCCATCTGAGAGGTGAGGAAACTGAGGCCCAGAAGCAGGAAGTGACTTGCCCAAGACCCCTCAGAAAGCGTGTATTGGGGGCAGAACAGGGTTCCATTGTGCTCCCTCCCTCCAGGGGGCAGGAGACCATCGGTCCAGGGCTTGTTTGCTGTGATAAGTATTTGTGGCCTTTAAGCCCTGGGCCATCTAGCCCTGCTTGGTCTCACCTCCCTGGGCCAGCGATTTTTCGGGGCCCAGGTTTGGGGAAGAGGGTTTGCCATAGACACCTAGCTCCCCTCGGGGGCTGGCCCAATTGACTGAGGGTTTGGTCCGGACCTCAGTGACTGGGTGGGGGCTCCCACTGAGGGGCCGTAGCCCTCCAGGACCAACCGGAGGGAGGGATGGAAGCACTGGTTCCTGCCCGTGCCGCGTGGGTGTGAGACTGCTCGGGCACACCTCCTCTTAAGGAAATCCTCACAAAACCTTCGCTGTAATGATATCTGATCCTCCTGTAGTACTTTTTAAACCTGTTTTGTTTTCAAAGTGCTTTTACCTCCAGTGCACCCTCACAGGAGCCCCCGGGCAGTAGGTGGGGGCCTCTTCTCAGCCCCGTTTTAGAGGGGGAAGCTGAGACCCTGGGGTGGAAAGGTACCTGCCGGGGTCCCGCTGTGAGTGAGTGGCCAAGCTCAGACTAGAACCCGGTTCTCCAACAGCTCTGAGCTCTTTCTTCTCCACTGGTAGGTAAAGCAGTTCAGGGGTGGTCGTGCACTTTACAAGCTGATTCACCATCCAGTTCCTTAAACCAGGAACTCCTGGGCGCACTTGGTGTTCAGAACAGCACTGAGCCCCCCTCCCCTCGGAGCACCGCTGTTGCGTCAGGCAAGGCCACCTGTGTTTATTTATTGAGCAGCAGCACTGTGCCAGGCCCAGGGGACCGAGCCATCCCTGTTCCCCTGTAAGGACTCCCACAGCCTTCTGGGAGGGCCCCATGTCTGTACGGCAGCACCGTGGTGACAGTAAGCCTTCATGTCCATCTGACTCATGCTGCAGGGAGGCTGAGTGTGCCCATTTTACTCATAGCTTCTGTGAGAGCAAAGTGGAGACCGGAAGCCAGGGCCTCAGACATCACATCTGGAGCCCTTTCTTTGACCGCCTCCTGAGAAGGCGGCAGGAAGGCAGGACCCCGGATCCTCAGGCTGAGGCCTCTCCATCCACCCACCTTTCCTTCACCCCCAGGAGCAGGAGCCCCTCGGGCCTTCGGGGAGGGAGGGTGTCCCGGCCCCTGGGTTGGAGTGGGTCATGTTGCATTGTGTTCACGACCATGTAGCTCACATTGAAAATTAAAGTTTTTGGCTTTTCTAACTTGTCTTGCTCTGCTTTGTGTTGAGACAGTTGTATCTGGGAAGCCAAGGGCAGCTGATGTTTTAAGGAGCTGAGTGTGGCGGGGATGCCTGCATACCCCACCCTGGGCTTTCAGAATGCCCCCTCCCGGGCCTGTCCCCAGGGACCCTTGCAGAGGTGCCCGGGAGGGAGCAGGATTCGGAATGAACCCTGTCACTTTACAGATGAGATTTAACTGAGGACCAGGTAGGGGATGAGATTCCCCAAAGTCATGTGCGGGTTACTAGCAGGACCCCGTTCTCACACTCCCAGACAAGAGCTTGTCTTGCAGCATTCAGCTGTGTCCAGGTGGCCCCAGGGACATGCTGGGTGTCAGCAAGTCCCCCTCATCCTGAAGTGGGGCTGGCCGAGGACAGAACATCAGGTTGGGTGGCGGAAAGAGCGCGCTTCATTCCCACGGGAGCCAGGTCCTATCTATTGCACATGCCGAGCAAGAGTACGCGGTTGTTTAGTGCAGTGGTTTGTCCACCTTGCTGGGCGGTACATGGTTCCCATCGGTCCATCGCCTTTCTGTGCTTCTCGTGGTGTGAACAGCCGGCCTCCCAGGTAGGATTCCAGTGTTGGAAATCATGCGTTTCCCCTGCAACATGGAAGACCGGCCCCGTGCTGCAGAATAGCCACCTGTTCCCACTCCAGAGGGCCAGGTGGTGACACCGGCCTGTGGAGAGCCTCTCTTAGGTGACTGACTTGGTCATGCCTTCCTAAAACAATTTGGACCAGACGGATCTGCACCTATGAGGTGACTTTAGAGTCGTGCTTGTGTTATGACGCGACTTTAATATCTTTTTGGAGAGCAGAGACTGGCTAGCCACAGAAGGGAATGAGAGCCCGCTTGTGGCAGAAGATGGCTTTGCGGCCATCTCACCCCTCTCCAGGCTCTGGGGAGAGAGGTACCCTGATGCGTGAACCCAGACCCTCTGTTCAGACGGACTTCCGCCGGACCTGGAGCCTGTCTGTCCCGCCACAGCCACCCACAGCCCCAGGGCTTGCAGGGGGTGAGAAGCCCAGATTGTCTCGGGCCCACATCTCCAGCTGGTGGATGCGGTAGGAGATGGAGGAGCCCTCCAGGCGCGCCGAGCGACAGGGCAGGGCGGAACCGTGGCTCTCCGGCACCCCTAGGCGGAGCGGGCTGGCACGGTGGGCAGCGTGCTCGGGCGCGTCGGTGCTGGCCGCCAGAAAGCGGAGGACCACGAGGTTGAGGAAGGCGCCGATGACCGTGAGCCCCAACAGGATGTAGAGGAAGCTGAAGGCCACATAGGGCGGCTTCCTCTGCAGCGCCTCGTCGCTCTGAAGCGCTACGAAGTCACCGAAGCCGATGGTGGTGAGGGTGATGAAACAGTAGTAGTAGGCGTGGAAGAAGGTCCAGCCCTCGAAGTGTGCGAAGGCGACGGCCCCGAGGGCCAGAGTGGCCGCGCACACCAGCAGCCCTGCCACCACCATGTTCTCCGTGGACACGCGAGGCCGCCGCAGGCCCAGGCAGCGCTTGGCCGCCAGCAGGAGGCGCCGCACCAGTGCGTTCAGCCTCTCACCCAGGCTCTGGAAAGTGACCAGCGTCAAGGGGATGCCCAGCAGTGCATAGAACATGCAGAAGACCTTGCCTGAGTCCGTGCCGGGCGCGGCGTGGCCATACCCTGTAGGGAGAGCAGAGGGGAGGGTCGGTGAGTACCCAGCGCCATCAAACAAGACCATCGCCCTTGGCCTGTCTGCCTGGTCTCCCATCCCCCAGGGCGGGCTGAGCATCTTGAAAATGCTAGTTCTTTTTACCTAGGCCACTCTCTGGCTTCAAAACTTTGCACAGTTATCCATAATCACTCCAAATCATAAACAACCCAAATGTCCCTCAGTTGGAGAACGGATATACAACCTCAGGTACATCCGCACAACGGAACTCTTCGGAGCAATAGAAAGGAGCGAACTGTGGTTATGTGCAGCAACAAAAGACAAATTTCAAATGTACTGTGCTGAAGCCAAGCTCAAAAGGTACCATTTAAATGACACGCTGGCAAAAAAAACTGCGGACAGGGAACAGATCTGTAGCTGCCAGTCACTGGGGCTGTGGGAGGGGCTAACTGCAAAGGGGCGTGCCCGAACTTTGGAGAGGGGTGGCAATGTCCTCTGTGTAGGCCGTAGCTGCTATAACACGGCAGGTCTTTATTTGTCAAAACCCACTGAGTGGGCACTGAAAAATGGTGAGTTTCACTGTGTGTAAATTGTGTTTTGATTAAAAAAAAAAAAAGGCAAAATCTTCCCCGGCTCCGGGTACCCAGAGGGTAAAGAACTGGTTCTCACACGGTGGCTAAAGACCTAGACAGCTCCTTCCGGATCTGAATCCCCTTCACCTGGCCGGACCCTCCAGGATGTTTCCCCAACCGGCATGTCCCACCTCCATGTGCCCTCTCTCATGCCACCCACCCCCACCCCTCCGCTCAGTTGCCCTATCCGCCCTGTCCCCATCCACTCTTCCCTCCCAGACCCTGCTCCAGGCCAGCTCTCACTGCGCACCTCTTCAGTCTGGTGCAGCGATTCTTCACTCAGCCCCCCAGCTGTTGTAGGGCACCTAAACATAAGTGGATATGTATCTCTGCCCGGAGACAGGAAGCTTTCATGGTATTCTCAGGGGGTCCCACGACCCAGGAAAAGCCAGGCAGCCTTTCTCCAACAGAACAGGCCTCCTCTAGTAAAACTGACCTCATCTGCCGAAATGTAAAATACCCAAGCCCTCTGACCCTAGGCAGTGCCACAGTTAGGAAGTTAGTCCTCCGAAGCACACATGTGCAAAGTGATGTATGCATTGTCGCTCACAGTGACACTCTTAGAGAGCCTAAGTGTCCATCACGATAGGGGCCTGGCTACGTGAATCATGCTGCCGTCCAAACGATGGAATATTACACAGTGGGTTCCAACCAGGGGTTATCTCGCTCCTGAGTGGATATCTGGCAATGTCTGGAGACATTTTTGATGGTCACAGCTGGGAGGTGGTGGCTGTGTGCTACTGGCACCTCGTGGGTAGAGGCGAGGGTATGGCTAAGCCTTATGCCATACAGACAACAAAGGACTGTCCGGTCCGAATGTCAGTCATGCCAAGGTCGGGAAGAGCTGCTACACAGCCATGAAAAAGATGACACCGTTCTTTAGCGGCTGATAGAAAAACATCACGCAAATTCAGGGCGGGGCAAAAGGAGGTTTACAGCTGTGAGTACCTGAAATGCAGGGTTTATTCTTGTATTATTCCTTGTTAATTATTGTATTATTTCCCATACAAACAACTGTAAACCTACTTTCCCCTCCACCCTGTATAGAGGTTTAAAAATTAAGAGAAAAAAAACAGTGTGTATAATAGAATGTCTGTACCATGTGTGTGTTTTCAAGGGGTATGGAGGCAGAGAATTATCTCTAGGAGGATACACCAGAAATTGGTAACTGACCCCGGGAAAGGAATGTATGGGTGGAGGGACAGGGACAGAGAGAGCCTTCCTTTTCCTTCTGTGCCCTTTTCGACCATGTGAAGCATGTACGTGTGCATATATGACTTGTTTGAAATATCAATACAACGCATGGGTTTAAAGACCCATGTCTCCACTCCCACTGTTCCAGCGCATGGCCCTCTCTGCTACTGTGGCAGCGAGGGCTCTGCCCTCCACTAGGCTGGGAGCTCCTTGAGGCCGGAAACCAGGCCAGTCACTTCTCTGAGATCTCTCTAGTCATCAGAGCTTCTACAGATCCTGGCACCAGACTGAAGGGTCAGTGGAAATTTAATAACCAATAATAATAATAATAAACCAGACTGGAGGGGGTGCTGAGACAGAGGAGCCTCCTTAGGAAGAAGAGGCCAGGCGGTGCTGTTTCCAGCTGTTTGGGGCTATGTCCAGTTTTAGGCAGAGAGTGAAATGAATAATGATACCTACACATGCTGGGTGCTTTACACGGATTCTCTTATTTAACCCTTTCAGTGACTGTATGAGATGATATCATCTCCATTTTACAGATAGGGAAATTTGGATTAGAGGAATGAAGCTGCCCAAGGTCACCAGGCGGGAGCTGTTAACCACTATCTATCCTCCATTGCTTCTCAGCGTTTCTGTCCCTGCAGAGCCCAAGCTCCGGGGTTCTGGACTGTCTGCAAGGCCGACTTATGTAGCCCGCACCACACAGCGCATGCTGGCGCCCCCAGGTGGCCAAAAATGCAAAACTGCTTCCCGTCTTAGTCCATTCTCAAGGCTCCCAGGTGCATTTGTGTGTAGTGGTCCAGGGGAGGTGAGGGGTGGAGAATAGCCAAGGGAGGAGGCCAAACCCAGCTGGAGGGCCTCCAAAGAATGCTGGAGAAAGCAGAAGAGATGGATGGAGTCCCATACCATTGGGCTTAGTGACAGGGAGGATCTTAGGCTGAGCTAAGCTAGAGAAACAGGGGTCCTATGTTGACAGGAGAGGGCATAAGGGCTGAATGGAAGCTGAGCCCATGGTTGGCAAATAATGAATTGTCATTATTACCAATTAATAGAGCCTATTTAGCTTCAGGCACTGTGCCAAGCATTTTACATGCTTGACCTCATTTAAGCTTGGCAATCACCAGTGAGGTAGGAACAATGGCATTTTGAAGTTGGAGAAACCAGGGCTCAGAGAGGTACAATCAATTACCAGAGAGGCAGGAGGCAATAGAGATGAGAACAGAACTCTGGTCCACGTAATTGCAGAACTCAGGCTTTTAACTCTACTGCTAAACCCACAAGCTCACACTCACTTGCAAGAACATTATGGAAACATTTTTTCGAAGGCATGGGCTTCCAGAGTGGTGGTCCAAGCCCAAAAGGCGCCTGGACATCCCCAGCAGGGGCCCCAGGAGTGGCTGGCACCCAGCTTGGAGCTCTGCAGAGCCTGCTTCTCTCCTTTCCTGTTTCCCCACGCTTAGGCTCCGCAGGTACCAGCCAGACGGTGGCCATGGCAACGGCTGACGGTCCAGATGCTGCAGAGAAAGTGCTCTGGATCCCTGAGGGGTCCACGGCTTGTGGTAATCAGTCATTCCTTTAACAACTGTTTATTGAGCGTCTACTATGCTCCAGGTACTGGACATACTGCAATGACGAAGACAGACTAGGTCCCTGTTCTTTTGGATTAACAGAATAATAATTATAATACAAAAATCAATTACTTCTTAAAGTGTTTTCTATATGTCTGACCTGTGCTAAAACTTTCTGCGTGGAGGGCCAATTAGCACCCCTGCTTTACAGAGGAGAAAAGTGAGGCCCAGAGAGGTTATGCAACTTGCCTCAGGTCACACAGCTAGTGCGGTGCGGCCAAGGAAGCAACTCCAGCCACTTGGGCTCCCAGGTTTCACTTGATCTGCCCCCCAGGCCCCTGGAGTATTTTCTGGTCACTCCTGAATGCCAGTCTTTTGGCAAATTTAACCTACTGACCCCCCCCCCCCGCCCCGCCCCCAGCCCAGCCTGCTACGATGACAGCCCATTCGGCACAGAGAGGCAAGTGAGGCTTGGTGAGCAGAAATGACTCCTCCGAAGTCACCCAGCTGGGCAGGGGATGGAGTCCAGGGGCACCGCGGGCGGCTCGGGAAGGAGCGAGCGCCGAGGGGGGTCTTCGGGACGCTCACCGATGGTAGTGATGACAGTGATGGCGAAGTAAAAAGAGCCGGCGAACTTCCACTGACGGCCCGCGCGGTGCGGCTCGGCCTGCAGCGCCAGGCGCTCCAGCTCGCGGTAGTCCTCGGCGGAGAAGCCGTACTTCCTCCGAAGCTCTCTTTGTTTCTGGGCCAGCAGTCTCTGGCGGCCGCTCTCCGCCTCGGACTCCAGCGCATCGAAGACGGCGGCACCCACCAGCAGGTAGGACAGGATGCACAGGACGAGCACGGCGGTGCGCAGGCTCTGCTGCTTCATGACGGCGCCCCGAACCGCGCAGTCCCGCTCCGCGCCGTGCCACCCGCGTCCCGGGCCCGGGCCATGCGCCCCGACGGCTGCCCGGTGCCCGCTCCGCCCCCCGGCAGCGCCCACGGACCCCTGCGGCAGGAGCCCAGACTGCGCGCAGCTGGGGTGGGGCACCCAGAGGCGGGGCCTGGGGGAAGCGAGGAGGGCAGGGAGGGCTCCCCCAGCTTGCTGCTGCCCAGCCTGCCACACATCTGCCTTTGTTTACCCGCTGGCGCCCCGAGGCTAATGTGTCTGCAAACAATGACATCTGGAGCAAAGCACCCAAAGCCCGGGTCTGTGAAAGACCTGCCTCCACCGCTTTCTCCTGTAGCCATTCATTAATTCGTTCAGTCAGTCATCCAACAAATATTTTCCAAGCACCTACCTACTTGGTGCCAACAAGATTCCTGCTCTAAATAGAGCTGATATCCTAGAAAGGAGGGTTGGCTAAAAACCAAACCGAAAGATAACTTAAGACGTGTGAGAAAGAAGGGAAACAGTTTCTGGGGGGCGGTGGGCACCGCCAGCTAAGGTAATGGGGGAAGGAAGGCCTCCCTGGGGAGTGACTGGGCAGAGAGCACCCAGGCAGCAAGTGCAAGACCTCTAGGAAGTGAGGCTGGAACCAGGAGAACTGGGCTCTTGGGGGTTGAGGGGAGAGGAGTGGGGAGTGGGGAGGGGAGAGGAGTGGGGAGCGTAAGGAAGGCAGAGAGGTGGCTTCACGGAGGGTCTCTTCTACAGGCCCTTAAAGGGGTTTATTCTTCAGTACAATCGGAAAGGCTATAAGCAGGAAAACAAATACACCAATGATCTGATGGACATTTTTAAAAAGAGCAGTTTTGGCTATGCTGTGGAAAACGGATGATGGTTAGCAGTGGAGGCCAGTTAGGAGACTCTGGTAGTCCAAATGTGTGCTGAGGGTGGACTGAGGGGGCTGGCACTGGGAATGGAGAGAAGCCAGTGGTGGGCCTGAGACATGTCTGTGAGGTGGAGCTGGGCACATACGGCCTGCCACATTTCCCAGCCCCCTTGCACTTGAAAGCGATAGCCAGTGGAATGCAGGCAGAAGTGACCTGTGCCACTTGCAGGCCTGGCCTGTAAAACCCTCCCAGTATGGGCGGGTTTTCATGGGGATTCTGGGCAGAGCACCGGGCAGCCTCTCGGGCAGCTGTCCGGAGCACCGGCATCCTCTGGTCTTGGCTGCAGCCTTGGCATGAGTCACCTTTCTTCCATCACTGCGCCAGTCTCTCTCCCCCAAGCCCCTCTGCCCTAAACTTTCAGCTCCTTGCACAAACTCTTGCTCTGATGGGGATTCTCCTCTCCGCATCCACTCAACAGCCAGCATTTAAAGAATGCCTGCCAGGGGCCAGACCCAGGTTGAAGCACTTTTCAAGGACTGATGCATTGAACCATCACCGTCTCCTCGTGCTGTAGGTGTGGCTGGCCTGCACCCTCTTCACCCTCCTGCTCTTAGTTTACTTGGACACCTCCCCTCCTGACCCCTCCCTGGGCGGCCCTCCTCTGCTGCCAGCGGCTCTGCCTCCTGCCACCTCGAGTCTCTCCCACTGCACTGCGATTCTTGCATTCTGTACCTGTGTCCCCTGTGAAGACAGGGATCCTAGCCTGGTCACTTCTGTGTCCCCAACACCTGGATCTGGCACAGAGGACATACCAGTGACTACGGAGAAAGGAACAACCAATGTATGTCGAGGTTGAGCACGGGGACGCTGCACCTTGACTGCCTAGGTTTATAGCTGCTTCTGTTGCTTACCACCCGTTTGAAATTGGGTGCCTCAGTTTTCCCTCCAGTAAAATGGGGTTTAAAAAGTTCCTATCTCGTTAGGGGCTGTGGTCGGCAGAATAACACCCCCCAAAGAGGCTCATGTCCTACCTACCCTGGGACCTGTGGACACGTTAGTTTGCATTGCAGAGGGGAATTAAGATTGCCGAACAGCTGACCTTGAACTGGGAGGAAATCCTAGATTGTCTGTGTGGATCCAATGTAATCACAAGGGTTCTTCTAACCGGAAGAGGGATGCAGAAGCGGGGGAACCAGAGAGATGCCAGATGAGAAGGACTCGGCCTGACATTGCTGTCTTTGAAGATTGAAGACTGAGGAAGGGGCCAGGAGCCAAGGAGAGCAGGCGACTTCTAGAACCTGGAAAAGGCAAGGAAATGGATCCCTCCCGAGAGCCTCGAGAAAGGACCACAGTCCTACTTGATTTTGGCCCACTGTGACCTATGTGGACCTCCACCCCTGCAGAGCTGGAAGATAGCACATCGGTGCTGGTTAAGCTGCTAGGCTTGTGATAATTTGTCACAAAGCCAAGGAAACCACTCCAGAGGTGATGAGGACTGAATGCGACAGCAGGTCCCGAGAGCAGCACCCGACCCTGAGCACTTGTCCGGGAGTGTCAGTCATCATTACAAATACCACACCTGAGCAAAGGTCTGGGCCCACAGGGACGTGGCACCCAGAACCCGTCCCGACTCTGTTTTCAGACAGAATGGGGGCCCAGTGCCTGTGTGGGGGGAGCTTGGAACCCCTTTGTCCCCCAAACCTGGACTGCAGCCCAGTGACCTAGAAGCTGGGTGCTGGCGCTGCCACCTCAGCCTTATTTTTAGCAGTGGTATCAGCAAGTTTGACTTTCTGATTTCTGCCCAGATTTCAGAGGAGCAGAGACCTGGGCTGCAGTCTCAGATAGGGGTGGGTGGCCTCCGGGGACCTACAACCCAAAAAGGGCCTGAGAAGAGCTTGTTGGGGCAGTGTGGGGGTGGAGAAGGGGGTGGAGAGGGGAAAGGCTGGGCCCATGCCGGGGCTAGTTATTAAGGGCCTGGTCATGAACATCGCTGGAGCCAACAAGGCCTGGGTTCAAATCCCAGCTTCCCCACTTTCTGGGTAGGTGTCTGTGGACAGAGCACTTCCAATTTTCTGTGCCTTGGTTTTCCCATCTGAGAAATGGGATGATAATGAAACCTACCTCATAGGACCATTGTGAAAATTATATAGAATATTGTGTGTCCCTCTCCAGGGTATGCCCCCTGCCCGCCTGGTGGCACCTGTCTGCCTGTAGATGTCAAGAATTCTTCCCCAGAAGCAGGGGCAAAGCTAAGACTGGTGAGCACCTGTCCTTGTGCGCACAGCACAGTCTCAGAGTTACTGGTGGAGCCCTCGCTTCCCAGTGCAGGAAGCAGAGGCCCAGAGGAGAGGCGGCCCCGCTCGCCAAGTCCTCACAGCCAGGCAGTGGCCAAGCTGGGACTTGAACTTGGGGCTGTCTGGCCACCACAGTCACCACGATCCTTCCAGTACATGGCCCCATTGAGCAAGATGCTGCTGGTTTTATCACCTTCCCATCGCCTCTCTGGACCTCACTTTCCTCATCTCTAAGATGGGTCTGAGGAGTGCTGGCTGGCTGTTACCCCCCACCCTGCCACCATTGTGAGGACCCTGTGACATGCAGCTGAGAGATGCTTTGTCAAATGTGCCCTCTGGGGATGGGTATAATTGGGGCCGTGGGGGAGCTATCTGCCCCTGCCAAGCAGGTGACTCTGCCCTGAGCTTGGCGTTTTCGGTTCAGCAGCTCTATTTTAAGCCAGAGGAGGCTGGAGTTTGTGTGTGTGTTTCTCAGCTTGGAAGCCATCAGCTGTGCAGACACCGAAAACAGCAACACCCCAAGGCACCCCTGCAGCTCCCCTCCCTCCGCCTCCTCCTCTTCTTCCTCCTTTGGGAAACTGAGAGGGCCTAGTGATTTTCCTCTGTCCCTACTTTTGCTGAGGCCTTGGATCTTCTTCCACAGCTCCAAGGTTGGTGGCTTTGAGGACAAGGAGATAGGTGACCCCAGTCCCTGCGGGGCCCTGGGTGCCTTTATAGCACTTTACATCTCTTATGAGTCTAGATCTTTCTGAAAGTTTGTGAGCCCGGGCAGGCATTGCCATCCCACCTCAGGGAGAGGGAACAGGCTCAGAGAAAGAGGACTGTCATCTGCGGCGGCACACGGCGGGGCTGGGGCTGAGAAAGGACGTGAGTGTCTGGGCGAGCCAGACCTCAGGTCCATCTCGGTAAGTGACTTCACCTTTCCGAGTCTCGGTTTCCTCGTCTGTGACACGGGGGTGAAACTCTCTGCCCAAGAGTGTTCCCGCGAGGACTGAGTGCAAGCGTGAAGACTCACTCGCTCACTCAGCACAGAGCGGGTGCCGGGAAATGTTAGTAAGCCGCCTCCACCCAATTAGTGCCTTCCTTTTCTTATTCCCCAGGCTCACTGGAGTCTTAAGGCATTGATTTTTATAGTTTGAATGTAGTGCAGTAATTTTCCTGAAGGCCAGAGGGCTGGGCAATTTTCCCCGATCAGGTCTCTCTCCTAAAATACTGCATGATTTTGACCTCAGGGGACAATAGGAACCAGCTCCTTCGAGATGGCAGCTGTGGCCTTTTGGCAACCCGAGGATCATTTAGAGATGAGGTTTGCAAGAAATTAAAAGCCGCTTGATGCTAATGTAAAGAATGTTATTGGTAGGATTTGGGGGGCTCCCAGCATCTTCCAGGTGCTGGAAGACAAGCCATGTGGTTTGGGGCATCGAGATGAGATGGAGCCTTGAGTATAGCCAGGGTAACACAGAGCCACACCCAGTATGAGGGGCACTGTTGTCCCCAGGAAGATGGGACATTATTCAGGGGACAAATGACAACTGTCTGAGGGCCTAGCCAGGGCTGCTCAGAAAATTCCTGCCATGTGTCTGTGGAGCTCTTGGGAGTTTGTCCTTCAGCCTCCTGGAGGTGGGCACCTTCGGGTTAATGGAGGTATCGAAACCTTTACTGTAGTTAATAGGTTTTAAATTTTTATTCATTTATTCCAGAGAGACAGAGAAAATAGGAGCGATATACTGACCAACTGAGCTACCCAGCCAGGGCTCCTCTGGTTCACACTTTTAAAAAAAATTTTATTTATTTATTTCAGAGAGAGGGGAAGGAGGGAGAGGGAGAGCGCTCGGCTGCCTCCCGCATGCCCCCTCTGTGATCTTCACAGCACCGGGCACTTTTGGTCCTACCGCACGGAGGAGGAAGCCCAGGCTCACGCACCGTGGTGCTCTGCTTCAGGTCAGGCTGTCGGAGGGTGGGGGCTGCCCTTTCCGGCTGCCTAGCTCTTGTTCCTAAAGGCCACGCTTCCCTGACCCGAGGAGCTTAGCGATGCGCTGGCACAGGATGCCACGTGGCACTTCGAGGTCAGCCAACGCTGACTGAAGCCTGTCCCTTTCTGCAGGCCACATAATGGATTGGAATCAAGAGATGTCTGAATGCCTTGATTCGGGGGGCAGCGTTTGTTTGCATTTCTGAAGATGCCGTGGCTGCAAAGGGTCGATGCAAAGTCATAAAAGCGCCCGAGACACTGACAAAGGTGTGCGCTATGTTAGGGCAGCACGCGCTGCCCTGGCTGATGTGGTAGTTACTAGCTCCAGGTGGCTGTTTATGTTTATTAGTTTGAATTCAGTTATCCAGTCACACGAGACATATCCAGTGGCTTCTACATTGGACAGGCAGCTATAGAACAGCTCCAGCCCTGGCTGGCGTGGCTCAGTTGGTTGGGCATCGTCCTGCAAACTGAAAGGTCACCTGGTTTGATTCCCGGTCAGGGCACATACCTGGGTTGCGGGCTCTGTGCTCCGCCCTCGTCAGGGTGCTTGCAGAAGACAGAAGGCCACCAATTGATCTTTCTCTCTCACATCAATGTTTCTCTCCCTCTCTTCCCCTTTCTCTAAAATAAAATAAAGTACAATAAAATAAAATAAAAATTAAAGACAAAAAGGCTAAGACCCAGCATCACATCAACCCTCCAAGATATCTTAAACAGAAAAAAGAACAGCTCCATCAACAGAGAAAGTTCGATTGGACATTGCTGGCATCCAGAGTGGACTTTGCAACCAGATGGGCTGGTTTTGCAAAGCTCCACCCCCTGCCTGCTGCTTTCCTGGGCCCCGGTTATTCACTATAGAACAAGGGTCATAACCCCGTAGAAGCCCATGTGTCCAGCTTAACTGGACCAGGGATTAGTCAGTTAATCAAAGAAGCAGGGAATCACTTTAAGTGACATACACCTTGAACATTTGCCCGTCTGTTCCTCGGGTGTGGGACTAATTGGCTTCTCACGTTGTCCTCCTGCCGTAAACTCCACCCAGAATCCAACTCCTGATTTCCGGATTTGGTTGACTTTCAGCGGAATAAGACTTTGAAGACACCTGTGTAGCAATTTGAGTGCAGATCCCTCCAGATTCCCAGGGTAGCTTTTGAAATTTGTAGTTGTTTGTTCCATGCCTCATCTGACAGTATTTTTTTAGCAACTCATCTTTGTTGAGATTCCACAAAAACAAACCTCTTTCTTTCTGCACTCATATTTCATCAATTTATGGCGTGTCTACTGACAGGACACCGGTCGGTGTAGTAACAAGTGTGGCTGCTGTAGTCTGGTTGGGAACAAACCCAACAGTTCCTTCACAGCTGTGCCACTTGTCGTAGCTCGGGCTGCTCCAACCAAGCCGGAGACTGGGTGGCTTACACAACACACATTTGTTTCCCATGGTTCTGGAGGCTGGAGTTCCGAGCTCCAGGTATCAGCACAGGGAGGCTCTTGGAGAAAGCCTGCTTCCTGGTTTGCAGCCAGCCGTCTTCTCATCTGCAGCTCACTTGGGGGGCAGGGTGGGTGGAGGTGGGGGACAGCCAGGGGAAGCCAGCTGGCTGACATCTCTTCCTCTGAAGGCACTAATCTCATTCATGGGGTCTCCACCCTCCTGACCTTACCACCTCCCTGAAGCCCCGCCTCCCACAATAGGATTGGAACCTATAGATTTAGAAAGGGTACACACTTTCAGCTTTCAGTCCATAACATCATCGTCTGGGAGGGGGCCAAAGGAGGCAAGGATGATGCCAGGGAGGGGCCTGCCAGTGTTGAGCGTTCATTACGTCTGGAGCAGGAGTGGTGGATTCAGATGAAATGGAGAGACTGGTTAGCCTGGTGGATGGATTAAACAGACTTTGGTAAAGAGACCTTCTTTGTCACATTCTGTCAAAGATCATAGTGTGGAGTCGTCTTGTGGAAGACACCTGTCCAATCAGAGACTACATTTCCCAGCTTCCTTTGCATTCTAGTAGGACTAGCCTCCACCAATGAAAAGTGAGTGGGAGTGGCGAGTGTCTCTCCCAGGTGGGGCCTTTAGGAAGCAGGTGAATTTCTCCCTTTCTGCAATCTGGATGCAGCACACCCTGAGGTCCAAGAGGACGGTGAAGCTGTAACATGTAAGTCCCCTGGCTCATCCCATGAAGGAATGCCACCCTCCAACCAGGAACACCTGCCTTGGGATATTATGTGGACAAGAAATAGATTTGTATTATGTTAGGCCACTGAATCAGAGGCTTCTTATAGCAGCTACCGTTACCCTAATTCATAAACTTACCTACCAGGGCTGTTGTGAGGATTAAATTAAGATGGCATGCATGTAACAGACTCGTAAATGGGACTTTTCCTCTGTCTCATATTTTCAGTTAAAGCCCCAAAGCAAGGACACAAGGCGCTGAATGCCCCTCTATTCCAGAAAGCCACAGACACACCTGGAGGGACTTTCTTAGAAACATCATACCTCCTTAGGGAACCCGATCCCCTCTCCCGCAGCTTCCGTAATCAGAAGACTGGAGTTTGAGAACGATTTTCTAGAATAGGGAGAAATGATACATCTTTTCTGCTCTCTTGGGGGAAGAGAAAAGGGCGCTCTGCCTGTTCTGACAGGTCCCACTTGTGGAGATTTGGGGCTCCTGCCAGCGTGGTGAGTGGTATATGATTCTCTGCTTGTTGGTTAGGCTTGCACATGTGCCTCAGTGCCGTTCACGCAGGGAGAAAGTGCTTAGAGATGGCAGAGCAAGTGGGCGGCATCCTTCACACCCACCATTTGGGCTGCATAAGAATGGGTGAGGTTTCCCTGAGCCGAGTGGGTGCCCCGGTCCCCTGCCCGAAAGAGATGGTCCTTTTGCTTTCCAGGAAAGAGGACCCTGGCAGAAAGAGGCTGTGAAGTTTACTCGTGGAGACAGGCTCCAAGACAGGTCAGGGGGTCCCAGATCTCCCTCAACAGCCAGGACACCAATACAAACTACTCATGTGGCCCAGGAGTGCCAGCCTTTGCACACGTGCCACACAGAAAGAATCAGTCTTCCCGAGAGGACTTGAAAAAGCGCCTGCTAGATTTTTGTCGCCTGTCCTTCTCTGCTCCTTCTAGAGCCTCATAAACAGGAAAAGCTAGAATGTAGAAGGGGTGGGGCGTGGGAAGGACCCTCACACCGCTCTCAGTGCTGCAGAAGACTGTACACAGACAGTAAGGGCAAGTTTGTGGAACCAGACAGCCTGGGTTTGAATCCTGTGTCTGTAATTTACTAGCTGTGTGACCTTGGGCAAGTTAGTTCACCTCTCTGGGCCTTAGTATCTGTAAGATGCATAGCATTGTAAGGCTCACCTAGTTAGGCCATTTAACAGTTTGTTAAATTAAATAACAAAGCATTCTTGAGGTCAGGGGTCCAGCTTGATTTACAGGGAGTGTTAGAAGATGATTCATTGTTCAAACTGAAGTAAAAGGCACAGGACGAGAGGAGAGATTTGATTGAACATGTTCAAAGGCCGTGATTGAGAAAACACCAAACCCATCTGTGCGTGTCCTTCACCAAATTCAGATTATTCAGTAAACCGGTTCTACACGTAAAGTGTTTAGTTTGGACGCATGAACCGCCCCCCCACCCCCGCCCCCCGTGCACGTTAAATATTATGATTCAAACTCGTGCCTGGTCAGGAATCAAATCCTCTCTAAGCTCTAGTAGTTTGGAGTGATAATAGGAATGACTGTTTTTATGGTGCAAAGCGATGATTCTCCTCTTTTTTGGTTTTCAGAAAACCACTACGTTTCATAAAATAATTGTGAATTCAAATAACATCGCCAACTCAGTTTGCAAAGTAAGCACAATGGGAAAAATCCACAAGTACTATTTATACGCCTCATTTTAGAAAAGAATGAGTTTCGTAACCCCCGAAATTAGGAAGGTCCCAGGTTCCGAGTGAAGGACAGTCTCAGATGGCACCCGTCGCCCCTCTAAGGTCACACCATCACCCTTGTTTTCAGTGTGGGTCCCTGCAGCTGTTAGAAGCCCTCCGCTGAGAACTACCGCAGAGCTCACAAGCATTCAGATCGTCTTCCCCTTTAATCCTCGTGACCACCCTGTAAGACTGAACTGTAGGCTACCTTTTCTCTGTGGGGACATCGACGTTCCGAGAGGTTAGAGGACGCGCTCAGGGTCGCCCAGCTGGAACGATAAATCAGCCCTGGCCCCAGAGTCTCAATGTTCCTAGAAAAAAAAATACAGCAAGTCTTCGAATAACATCATTTTGTTCAAAGCCGTTCCATTATAACATTGATGAGGGATAAAAATGAATTCCCAGCCGGGGCCACTGTCTGTGTAGAGTTTGTACGCGCTCCCCATGTCTGTGTAGGTTTCAGCCGGGGCCTCCAGTTGCCGCCCACATCCCACAAATGTCACCGATGTCACCGATGTGGGGTGAATTAGCGTGTGCACCTCGTCCGGGTCTGCGGGAGTGTGGGTGAGTGTGAGGGGGCCCGTGACGAAAACTTGTCCTGTCCACGGTGGGTCCCGCCCACCCTGCACCCTGAGCTTCGAGGACAGGCTCCAGCCACCGTGACCCTGAACTGGAATTAGCAGGTTGGAAAATCATGACGTTTCTTGTTTTTACTCATCTTCCCTAAACGTCTGCACAGCTCATGTTCATTCAATGTTCGATGTTAGAAGGGTTTTGGGTCTTTATTTAGAAGTTTGGCGATATTTTTGGGACCACAAATATGCCGTAGGAACTTATCATGTTTCTATTATTTAACCACTGGGTCTAATTGGTTTTGTCTCCTCTCTTGAAGTCACAGTTTCCAAGAACCTACCCACAACATTAGGTGAGGACTCACTAGAGTCTTTCCCTCTGGTCTGAGGAAGTGATGGAGGGGCCCCTGTGCTGTGTGGTCACCCAAGGACCCAGGCCCCTTCTTTCTTGTGGCCTTGTCCTGCCCTGAAGCTGAGATTCTTACCCCACAGACAACCTACCCCGGAGGGATCTGAGGATGGATTCCAGGAATTCCTGAACTTGAAGGGGAACATGACTGCATCTTTACACTGACCTCCAGCTGGCATCCAGCGCTTCCTTCGGTTATGAATGTGACAACATATTTATTGTCACCGAAAGGAGTCGCAGGTATTTTCATTTCACATGGCAGTTATAGCAGAGAAGAAGACATACCCTTTATTCTATCGCCACCTTAAAAGGATGATAATTAGGCTGGATCTTGGTGTTTAGTGTTAATAAAGAAGCGTATATAATGGCTATCTCGCTTTTTGACTTAGTTACCATATTTCAATAATTTGCTTCCTTAGTCATCCCATGCATATTTTACATATTTAATAGTACCAGTCTGAGAAGGAGATCATAGACTTTACCAACTGCCCAAGGAGTCCTAGACTCAGAAAGAAAAGTTAAGAACTGTGTTGTAGAAGATGGAGGTGTAGGTAGACACACTGTGCCTCCTCGCACAACCAAAAGAAGGACAACAACAAATTTTAAAACAAAAAACAACCAGAACTGACAGAAAATCAAAACGTATGTAAGTGTGTCAACCAAGGAATTAAAGAAGAAACATACATCCAGACCTGTAGGTGGGGTAGAGAGGACTCGCGTGGCGGGGCGGTGGCTGGCAGATCCGGGAAAGGCGCGGCTGGCCTAGAGAGTTGGCGACTGCAGCCCGGGCGTCCCACTCCCTCGTGAGGATAAACCGGGAGGAACAACTGGGGAGCGAGACAGACCCCGCAAGCCAGAGTCCAGCTCGGGGAAATAAAGCCTCAAAGCCTCTGATTGAAAACTCCTGTGGGGGCTGAGGTGGCGGCAGTGGGAGAAACTCCCAGCCTCACAGGAGAGCTTGTCGGAGAGACCCACAGGGTCCTAGAGCATACACAAGCCCACCCACCTGGGAATCAGCACCAGGATCAGCACCAGAAGGGCCCAATTTGACTATGGGTAGCGCGGAAAGTGACTGAAAACCGGCAGAGAGCAGAGCAACCGCCATTGTTCCCTCTCGGTCCCCTCCCCCACAAACAGCATCACTACGCAGCGACGTGGCTGCCCCGCCCTGGGGAACACCTAAGGCTCCGCCCCTTACTACGTAACAGGTGCGCCAAGACAACAAAAATGGCCCAAATGAAAGAACAGATCAAAGCTCCACAAAAAATACAACTAAGTGATGAAGAGATAGCCAACCTATCACATGCACAGTTCAAAACACTTGTAATCAGGATGCTCACAGAATTGGTTGAATTTGGTTACAAATTAGATGAACAAATGAAGGCTACGATAAGGGAAATGAAGGAAAATGTACAGGGAACCAACAGTGATGGGAAGAAAAACGGGACTCAAATCAATGGTGTGGACCAGAAGAAAGAAAGAAACATTCAAGCACAACACAATGAAGAAACAAGAATTCAAAAAAAACGAGGAGAGGCTTAGGAACCTCCAGGATGTCTTTAAACATTCCAACATCTGAATCATAGGGGTGCCAGAAGGAGAAGAGGAAGAGAAAGAAATTGAAAACTTATTTGAACAAATAATGAAGGAGAACTTCCCTACTTTGGCCAAGGAAATAGACTTCCAGGGAGTCCAGGAAGCTCAGAGAGTCCCAAAGAAGTTGGACCCAAGGAGGAACACACCAAGGCACATCATAATTACACTACCCAAGATGAAAGATAAAGAAAAAATCTTAAAAGCAGAAAGAGAAAAGGAGACAGTAACCTACAAAGGAGTGCCCATCAGACTGTTAGCTGATTTCTCAAAAGAAATCTTACAGGCAAGAAAGGGCTGACAAGAAGCATTCCAAGTCATGAAAGGCAAGGACCTACATCCAAGATTACTCTATCCAGCAAAGCTTTCATTTAGAATGGAAGGGCAGATAAAGTGCTTCCCAGATAAGGTCAAGTTCAAGGAGTTCATCATCACCCAGCCCTTATTATATGAAATGTTAAAGGGACTTATCTAAGAAAAAGAAGATAAAAAATAAGAACAGTAAAATGACAACAAACTCACAGCTATTAACAACTGAACTTAAAACAGAAACAAAAACAAACTAAGCAAACAACTAGAACAGGAACAGAATCACAGAAATGGAGATCACACAGAGGGTTATCATCAGGGGGGGTGGGTGGTGAGAGAGAGGGGGAAAACGTACAGGGAATAAGAAGCATAAATGGTAGGTAGAAGATAGACAGGGGGAGGTCCTTGCCTTT